>JAOUQU010000030.1:3427890-3444346 GCA_028566735.1 Ammoglanis amapaensis
ATAGATAGATAGATAGATATAGATAGATAGATAGATAGATAGATAGATAGATAGATAGATAGATAGATAGATAGATATAGTGTTATTACGTGTTTGTGTTTTTTCAGTATATGTATACTGTCATTTGGGTATATGTTGTTAATACTGTTACACTATTCTGATAGATAATATATTTTCATTGTGGGTGTGGGTTTTTGATTTATATTACTTTTGTACTGTTGTAATATATTTTCATGACTGGGTTATAATAGCCTTTTTATCAGATTGGGGTTTTTGAAAGAAACAGAGGATTAATAAAGAAATGGCTGGATTGAGAAAGTAGCATGAAAATCCACGTTGTATACAAGCTTTATTTAGTTGTTTTTTTTTTTACCCATCAATTACCAATAGACGGAGTGCCAGTGACACAATTTGTCCTACACAAATGATGCAGTAACTCTCTTAGTTTCCCACACCCTCATCAGACAAATGTCTATAAAGCTATGTCTGTATGTAGATACCTTTCATTCATATCGTTCTTGCTCTGTTGGTGATGTAAAGTCTGGATTTCAGTAGTGGTTAACTTATATATTGTTATAAGTTATATATTGGGGATTGGGTTTATAAATGTATAATTGAGGAGAAAATGCATCATAAGCATTTGCCAAATACTTTAAGCATGAACATAAGGATTATAGATGCATTTTGATTAATAAAGAATTTTGGTGCAGCAATAGCTAATGAATATACATAATGTTTAAAACTGAGTGTCTTGGGTGTGTAACTTATAACTACCTGTTCTGTTATAAATGTAGCGTATGTGTCATGTGTAAGTATATCTGTCATGTGTAGTGTATGTGTAAGTGTCAGATGTTGATAAAATTCAAATAAACAAAATATTAACTGCGAGTTTACATATTTACAAGTATGGGAGTCAATTCAATAAGACTTTATAAAGTACTGTATCTACAACTTGGTTATTTTCAGAAATTTCTCTTTTGAAAATAAAGCTATAATTATGATGTGTGAATATAAAATTGAGAAAATGAACAATTTCAGCTCATCTTCAGCTCAGTCTAATGCATCGCTCATACACACCATTGTTTTCTTTCTGACAATTTATCACAATTTTTTTGGGAATCCTAATGCCCACTTTTAGGTTTGTAGTACTGTCAGACATAGATAAAAAAAAATGTCCTCGCATCAATTCACTAGCAACTGGCAACCTTGCTGACCAAATACTAGTGAACTAATGATTGGTAGAAAAATTAATGATGGTGGTTGGAGTATCAGACCGAAATCAGTTAGTTTTTAAAATGTAAATATACTTATTGGATCAGTCAGTTATATTAGTATTTGGAATTAACATAAAGTGTATGTCATATCAAGGCCATTTTATGATTACTTGAAAGAAATGTCTTACATACTACACCTAAAAACTAACGTTTGTCCTTGCCATTGTTGCCTTGTTCAACAAGGAGTTTCGGTCTTTTAGCCCTTAAGCCAATAACTATAGTAAAAAAAAAGAACTTAATCAAAAAGGAAATTCGAAATGAGTTTAATTTGATAACTTAGTTAATCTATTACTTAAAAGACAAGGTAAAAGCAGTTCAGAGCAGAGATGAAAATCATATATTAAACATACAGCAGATGCTGCATTGTCTACATAAATGAGGGACCTCAAACAGCAAACTTGGCCACATTTTTATTGGACAACATTTATTGTGGTATATATTATTTGGCTAAGCACAATCATTTATATGGATGTACATATATTGTGTGTAGCACAAACAATAGGATTAGATTCAATAACAAGAAAAAAACAAAGTTTTATTTTATTTATCCACTTTACAGATCTGAGCATGTGGAACTGTTTATAGGCCAATTTAATCAAACTAAATATATGCTTAAAAGACTTCCACAACATTTTTATATATTGATATTTATAATCAGATGTATATGTAGGAGTTAAAAGTGCTTGTATAGAACTGAGACAACATTTTCCACAGAGATAGCTGTAGTGTATGCCCATGCTGTTCTGCTCTAAGTTATCTTAAGTTATCTCTAAATTAACTTATTTATTTTTATTAGTTCTATTAGTACCTGCTCACAAAACATTTTGGCATTGCTTTATTTGTATACACATCAGACTATGCACAGAAAACAAATGCACCCTGAATCCTAAAACAAGTTTTGCTGATAAATTATTGTTGATATTAAACAACCACACATTCAAACGTGATAGAGATTGATCAGCACAAAGTTCATTTCTCTTCATTCTCCTTTTTGGAAAAATCAGTATGTCTTGTCATTTTTGTTTCACTGCTCATTATGATTGTCTTACTCGCCTCTCCACTCTCAAAAAATCGCATTTTTTCAGAGTGTACAGTGTCTTTTAATTTTTGAATTGAGAATGTTGTGTCATCTGGTATGGGCTCTCCTTCAAAAACATGTATTTTTTGTGTGACAAGAGATGAAGCCTTGTCATCACTGAATATTTCTTTTACAACATGTTTCTCAACAAATGTATGCTCTTTTTGCACTGTGGTTTTCTCAATAGACAACATGGATTCTGCTACACTTTTACCAGACACGGTTTGTATGCCCTCTGTATCTATGTTTGAGAAGATTGCAGCATGTTGTGTATCTGTTTCAGTTTGCACATAGTTTTTTACTATGTGAATTTTACCCGACATCTCTTTGAGAGTGTCTAGAGAAGAGGATGTTTCAGGTGAGAATGGAATGTTCACTTTTTCTGGTTGATGAGGCACTATGGTTATTAATTCAGTTCTGGTGGTTGAAGTGAAAACTTCACTGTGTATGTCACTTACTTCAGCGGTTGCACTAGATTCCGAATATGCTACTTTAACTTTTGTTGGACTTGTAATCTGTTCAGTTATTGGGGCTGAACTTACATCTGCAAAAGCATCTGATGACCTCAATGACAAAGTTGGGCTGTCTATTTCAATCTCTCTTGTAGAACTCTTCTCAACATCTTTGTCATTCAAGTGATTAAAAGGATTCTCTTCAACTTTACTGGATGGTTGAAAAATTTTGTTTTTATCAACTGTAACTTCCTGGTCCATAGATTGCCTTTCTTTCTTTTCAGTATTTACGTCTAAATCTATCACTTTGCTATCACAAACTGAAGGCTGACTAATCCCAGAGTCATTTTCCAGCTGTAAAGAATCGGATGTATACCTTTTGGCTTCTTCAATTTCATCTAATGTAGGAATATAAAATTCAACATCAAATGCCTTGACAAAATCTCCAAATATTGGCATTAAAGGTTTGGGAGATTTCTTGAGTTCTTGAGAGTATTCGCTAAATTTGGGTTCTAATTTGACATCTGGAAAAGTATCTTTATCTCTAGAAATGCTGATCTTTGCTGTTTCTGGTGTGTCTACTTTACAGTTTATTTCTACATCGTCCTTTTTATCAGGTGATTGCACAGTCCCTTTTACATTTACATTTGACAGGTTAATGTCAACACTTTGTTGTAGTGGCTTTTCTGGTAATTTCTCTGAATCTGACAAACATATTTCAGGTGGTTTAACATCTACTTCTACAGATGACTTATCCACTGTCTCCTTTGTAACTTTAAGTCCAAATTTAGGGATCTTTATAGAGGGAAGCTTAAATTTTGTTGGAGAATCAAAGTTTTCCAAAGCTGTCTCCCCAACATCATCTGTACTTGCTACTTCCATTTCTAAACTTTCTTGTGGTAAAGAAGCCTGCAGATTTAAAATAGTTTCTGGTGATTCATGTTTAGAAAATCCAAACTTGGGTAATGAAAATCCCATCCTCTTTACCTTTACTTCAGGGACATTTGAGTCTGGTATGTCTGATGTAACTGCAGTTGTTGTATTTTGTACTTTAACATCAGATGGATGTTTTTCAACCTTTGAGAATTCTTCATGAGCCTTAGCCTCTATCTTATCTGAACCTAAACCAATTTTTAGCTTTTTTACTTCAGGACAGATTTCTTGACTAGTGATGATGATATCATGTTCTTTTATTGTCTCAGGTGTCACTTTTATTTCTATATCTGGAACTCTTTTGTCAGGTCTTTTAGATTCTACACTTACATTACCAATCTCCTCTGCTGTCATGTTTGAAACTTTTGTTCCAAATTTTGGAAGGGAAATAGAAGGAAGCTTGAACTTTGTTGGAGAAGCAAATTTTGAATCTTTTTGCCCAGACTCTTTCTTTGAACTTTCTGTTTCATCTGATAAAGACACATCAACATTTGGCAGAATAGCAATAGCTTCTGGAGCTGCATCTGATGAACATTTTTCAGCTTGTTTAGCATCTACACCCACTTCTGAAACCTCCTCTGGTAGCTTTGGAACTTTGGGTCCAAATTTTGGAAGGGAGATTGAAGGAAAAACAAACTTTGTTGGTGAACCAAACTTTTTTGAATCTTTTTGTCCAGATTCGTCTTTTGACAGTTTAATGTCAGTATTTTGTTCTTTTAGCTCTACATCTCCCTCTGGTAAAAACACTTCTGGTGGGTCTGCTTTTACCTCAGCTTTGGAGTCTTGTACATTAACATTGTGTTGATGAGTTTCTGTTCCCTTTGATACAGAAACATCTGCTTTCTTTTTACTAAAATCAATTTTTGGTCCTTTTATATCAGGAAGGCTGATTGCAAATTTTGGCAATTTGAATTTACTGTCTTTTGTCTCTACTGGAAAGTCCTGGTCATTTATTTCCACACTGACAGATTTTGCCTCTTTTTCCACATCAGATCCTTTTATATCAACTTTTAGTGGCTTGGCTGAAAATTGTAACTTATCATCTGGTACAATTATTTCAGCTTTCTTAATTTCTACCTCCAAATCTGAAACCTCTGCCTTTGCTGTGGAAGCTTTGGTTCCAAATTTTGGGAGGGAGATTGATGGAAGTTTGAACTTAGTTGGAGAGCCAAACTTTTTTGAAACTTTTTGTCCAGAGTTTTCTTTTGACAGTTTAGTGTCAGCACTTGTTTTGCCAATTTCTGCACTAGCCGCTGGCAGAGCCACATCTACATATGGTAGTGTAACATCAACTGTTTCATTTGGTTTATTAATATCAGGTGGATGTGTTTCTGCATTTCCCTCAGGTATAGAAATTTCAGTTTTTAATTTCTTTAATTTTAAATCTATTTTTGGCCCTTTTACTTCGGGTAAACTGATTTCAAATTTTGGCAAGTTAAATGTACTATCTTTACCCTTGATTGAGATGTCCTGCTCTTTTATTTCCATGCTGACATTTTTTGCCTCCTGGTCTGTATCTGGAGTTTTTATCTCAACTGATGCTTTTGCCTCTGCATCTGCTACATTTATTTGAGGTCTCATGTCATCTGAAATCTCTACCTTTGTTTTAGGAAGTTTGACAAATTTTGGGAGGGAGATTGAAGGAAGTTTGAACTTAGTTGGAGAGCCAAACTTCATTGAATCTTTTTGTCCAGAGTCTTCTTTAGACAAATGTATATGCGTGCTTGGTTCATCCATTTCTATACTGGCTTCTGGTAGAGACGCATCTATATTTGTTGCCTCAACTTCCAGCCCCTTGATTTCTGATTTACCAAATCCAATTGAGGGAAAGGTAAATCCTGATCTCTTTGTTTTTTCAAGCCCTTTAGAGTCTATTTCTGGCATGTCTGCTTTCACTTCAACTTTTACATCTGGTTTATTAACATCACATGGATGCACTTCTACCTTTCCCTCAGGATTAGACATTTCAGTTTCTGCTGACTTTAGACTTAAATCTATTTTTGGTCCTTTCACTGTAGGCAGGCTGATCCCAAATTTTGGTAAGTTAGATGTGCTGTCTTCACTCTTGATTGAAATGTCCTGCTCTTTTATTTGTACACTGAAATCTTTTGCTTCTTTGTCCACATCTTTGCCTTTTATTTCAACTGACAGTGGCTCAACCGACAATTTTACCTTTGCATCTGGTACATTTATTTCAGGCATCTTCATTTTTACAGCTACATCAGAAGCCTCTACTTCTGGAAGTGTCATTTCAGGTTTTGGGAGAGCGAATGATGAAAGTTTACGCTCATTTGGAGAGACAATATTTGTTGAATCTTGTTGTTCAGGGTCTTCTTTTGACACTTTATTATCAGTACTTGGCTCGTCTATTTCAAGACTTGCCTTTGGTAGAGCCACATCAACTTCTGGACTAGTGATTTCAGATTTACTAAATCCAATTGAGGGAAAGGTAAATCCTGATCTCTTCGTTTTTACTTCAAGAACTTTAGAATCTGTTTCTGGTATGTCTGCTTTCACTTCAACTGTTACATCTGGTTTAATAACATCAGGTTGCACTTCTAATTTTCCCTCAGGTAGAGACATTTCTGTTTTCTTCAATCTTAAATCTATTTTTGGCCCTTTCACTGTAATGATCCCTAATTTGGGCAAGTTAGATGTACTTTCCTTACCTTTGATTGAGATGTCCTGCTCTTTTATTTCCAGAATGAGGTCTTTTGCCTCGTTGTCTACATCTTCTGCTTTTATTTCAACTGACGATGGCTCAACTGACAATTTTGCCTCTGCATCTGGCGCATGTATTTTAGATCTCTTAATAGATACCTCCTCATCAGGAACCTGTACCTTTGCTTTTGAAGCTTTGGTTCCAAATTTTGGAAGGGAGATTGAAGGCAGTTTGAACTTTGTTGGAGAGCCAAACCAACTTGAGTCTTTTTGTACAAAGTCTTCTTTTGACAATTCAATTTCAGTGCTTGGTCCTTCCAGTTCTATAATTGTCTCAGGTAGAGACACATCTGCATTTGGTAGAGTCACATCAACATCTGGACCAATATTTTCTGATTTACCAAATCCAATTGAAGGAAAGGTAAATCCTGATCTTTTAGTTTTTACTTCAAGTCCTTTAGAATCTACGTCTGGTATGTCTGCTTCCACTTCAACTGTTACATCTGGTTCATGAACATTGGGTGGATGAGCTTCTAACTTTCCTTCAGGTAGAGACATTTCTGTTTCTGTTTGCTTCAAACTTAAATCTATTTTTTGCCCTTTCATCTCAGATAGGTGAATCCCACATTTTGGTAAGCTAAATGTACTTTCGTTACCTTTGATTGAGATGCTCTGCTGCTCTTTTGTTTTCACAACGAGATCTTTTGCCTCTATGTCTACATCTTGCATTTCTATTTCAATTGACAGTGGCTCAACTGTAAGTTTTGCCTCTTTATCTGATACACTTATTTCAGGTCTTTTAATGTTTAGATCCACATCAGAAGGCTCTATCTCTGCTTTTGGAAGTTTTAATCCAAATTTTGGGAGAGAGATTGATGGAAGCTTGAACTTTGTTGGAGAACCAAACTTTTTTGAATCTTTTACTTCAAAGGCTTCTTTTGACACATTAATGTCTGTACTTTGGCCTTCCACTTCAATACTTGTCTCTGGAAGAGGCACATCTAGAGCTACATCAACTTCTGGACTAGTGATTTCTGATTTACCAAATCCAATTGAGGGAAAAGTAAATCCTGGCTTCCTAAATTTCCCTTCAAGATCTTTAAAATTTGTTTCTGGTTTATTTGCTTTAACTTCAACTGTTACATCTGCTTTATTAACATCAGCTGGATGCACTTCTACCGTTCCCTCAGGTACAGACTTTTTGGTTTCTGCTTTCTTCAAACTTAAATCATTCTTCAGCTCTTTTACTTCAGGTAAGCTGATCCCAAATCTTGGTAAGTTAAATGTGCTTTGTTTGTCTTTGATTGGGAGGTCTTGCTTTTTTTCTACCAAACCGAGATCTTTTGTTTTCTTGTCTACATCTTCTGCTTTTATTTCAACTGACAATGGCTCAACTGACAATTTGGCATCAGCATTTGGCACATTTATTTCAGAGCTCTTGAGATCAACTTCTATTTCGGAAACCTCTAGCTTTGCTTTTGATGCTTTTGTTCCAAATTTTGGGAGGGAGATTGAAGGAAGTTTGAACTTAGTTGGAGAGCCAAACTTCATTGAATCTTTTTGTCCAGAGTCTTCTTTAGACAAATGTATATGCGTGCTTGGTTCATCCATTTCTATACTGGCTTCTGGTAGAGACGCATCTATATTTGTTGCCTCAACTTCCAGCCCCTTGATTTCTGATTTACCAAATCCAATTGAGGGAAAGGTAAATCCTGATCTCTTTGTTTTTTCAAGCCCTTTAGAGTCTATTTCTGGCATGTCTGCTTTCACTTCAACTTTAACATCTGGTTTATTAACATCACATGGATGCACTTCTACCTTTTCCTCAGAAGCAGGCATTTTAGTTTCTGCTGACTTCAGACTTAAATCTATTTTTGGTCCTTTCACTGTAGGCAGACTGATCCCAAATTTTGGTGAGTTAGATGTGCTGTCTTTGCTCTTGATTAAAATGTCCTGCTCTTTTATTTGCACAGTGAAATCTTTTTCTTCCTGGTCTACATCTTTGCCTTTTATTTCAACTGATAGTGGCTCAACCGACAATTTTACCTTTGCATCTGGTACATTCATTCCAGGCATCTTCATTTCTGCTGCTACATCAGAAGACTCTACCTCTGCTTTTGGAAGTTTCAATCCAAATTTTGGAAGAGAGATTGATGGAAGTTTGAACTTTGTTGGAGAGCCAAACTTAGAATCTTTTAGAACAGGGTCTTCTTTTGACACTTTAATATCAGTGCTTGGTCCCTCTATGTCTATACTTTCCTTTGGTAGAGTCACATCTACATTTGGCAGAGCCACATCAACTTCTGTACCAGTGACTTCTGATTTACTAAAACCAACTGAGGGAAAGGTAAACCCTGATCTCTTAGTTTTTACTTCAAGTTCACTAGAATCTATTTCTGGTACGTCTGCATTTACTTCAAGTGTTACATCTGTTTTTTTACCATGTGGATGCACCTCTAATATTTCTGCAGACAAAGGTATTTCATCTTCTGTGTTCTTCAAACTTAAATCTATTTTTGGATCTTTCACTTCATGTAGGCTGATTCCAAATTTTGGTAAATTAAATGTCCTAGATTTAACTTTGATTGGGACCTCTTGCTCTTTTATTTCCACATTAAGATCCACATTTGTGTCGTTGTCTACGTCTGGGATTTTTACTGACAGTGGCTCAACTGGTTTTATATCAGCATTTGGTATATTAATTTCAGGTCTTTTAATTTTTATATCTTCATCTGAAACCTCTACTTTTGCTTTAGAAATTTTGGTTCCAAATTTTGGAAACGAGATTGATGGAAGTTTAAACTTACTTGAATCTTTTTGGCCAGAGTCTTCAGTGGACAATTCCGTTTGAGTGCTTGGTCCTTGCATTTCTATATTTGTCTCTGGTAAAGACACATCTGCATTTGGTATCACATCAACTTCTGGAGCTTTGATTTCTGGTTTACCAAATCCAATTGTGGGAAAGGTAAACCCAGATCTTTTAGCTTTTACTCCAAGTCCTTTAGAATCCACTTCTTGTAGGTCTGCTTTCACTTCAACTGTTACATCTGGTTTATGAACATTAGGTGGCTGCACTTCTACCATTCTCTCAGGTGCATTAATTTCTGTTTCCGCTTTCTTTAAACTTAAATCTATTTTTGGCCCTTTCACTTCTGGTAAGCTTATCCCAAAATTTGGTAAGTTAAATGTACTTTCTTTACCCTTGTTTGGGATTTCATGCTTTTTTATTTCCACACTGAGATCTTTTACCTCCTTGTCATTTATATTATCCAACAGTGGTTCCACTGACAACTTTGACTCCGCGTCTGGTGCATGTATTTCAGGCCCTTTTACATCTACAGCCACATCTGAAGCCTCTACACTTGGTTTCGGAAGTTTCACTCCAATTTGTGGAAGGGAGATTGAAGGAAGTTTGAAATGTGTTGATGACATATTTGTTGATTCTTGTTGTTCACAGTCTTCTGTTGATTCTTTAATGTCAGTGCTTGGTCCTTTTAATTCTACATTTGTCTCTGGTAGAGACACATTTGCTAGAGTCACATCAACTTCTGGACCAGCGATTTCAGATTTACCAAATCCAATTGAGGGAAAGGTAAAGCCTGATCTCTTCATTTTTACTTCAAGAACTTTGGAATCTGCGTCTGATACATCTGCTTTCACTTCTACTGGTAAATCTGGTTTATGAACCTCAGGTTGTTGCACTTCTATTTTTCCCTCAGGTAAAGACATTTCTATGTTTTCTTTCTTTATGCTTGAATCTATTTTAGGTAGGGTAAAGTTAAATGCACTTTCTTTATCCTTGATTGAGATGTCTTGGTCTTTTATTTCCACATTGAGGTCTTTTGCTTCCTTGTCTACATCAGAAGCTTTTATTTCAAATGATGTTTTTGCTTCTGCATCTACTACATTTTTTTCAGGTCTCAAGTCATCTGTATCCACATCAGAAACCAATACCTTTGCTTTAGGAAGTTTGACTCCAAATTTTGGGAGGGAGATTGAAGGAAGTTTGAACTTAGTTGGTGAGCCAAACTTCATTAAATCTTTTTGCCCAGAGTCTTCTTTTGACATTTTCATATCAGTGCTTGGCCCCTCCATTTCTATTTTGGCCTCTTGTAGAGTTGCATCTGCATTTTCATCAACATCAGATGTTTTCGTCTCTGATTTACCAAATCCAATTCTTGGGAATGAAAATCCAGTTTTTTTCATTGTCACTTCAGGATCTTTATCTTTATCATTTTGCTCTTCAAATGGTACAGAACAGTCGATCTCCGCTTTTTTCGATTGTCCTTTAACTTCAGGGAGGCTAAGTTCAAATTTTGGCAATTTGAATGCACTATCTTTACACTCACTTTGAATTTCCTGATCTTTAATTTGCCCCCTGACAGGTTTTGTCTTTTTTTCTAAATGAGATAATACTGGCTCAGCTGACAGTTCGGCCTCCACTTCTGGTACATTTATTTCAGGTCTCTTTATTTCACCCAAATCAGTTTCATAGGACTCTTCGGACACTTTTGAAACTTTACTGCCAAATTTGGGAAAGGTGATTGAAGGAAGTTTAAATTTTGATGGAGAACCAAACTTTTTGGTTTCTTTTTGCTCATCATCATCTACTGATTCAATTTTTGTTTGGATTTTTTCAACATCTTTACTGCCCTTTGGTAATGAAACATCAACATTTTGGTGGCTGACCTCAGCTTCTGGGACTTTAGTTTCTGTTTTACTAAAACCAATCTTAGGAAAGGAAAATCCAGGTCGTTTCATTTTCAAATCAAAACTTTTAGATTCCATTTTATTTAAGTCATCTTGTAGCTCACCATTTTGTACCTCATGTGAATGTACAACTAAAATGTCATTTTTTTCCTCTGGTATCTTAACGTCACACTCTGTTTTTGATAATCCTAATGTAATTTTTGGTGGTTTTACCTCTGGAAAACTAATTTCAAATTTTGGCAATTTAAATTTTGTGTCTTGGATATCTTCATTGTCTTTAGACTGTACAGATATGTCTTTGCTAACGTGACTTTCTTTGCAAAATGATGGTGGCTCAATAATAGCTAATTTCTGTTCTTCTTTTAAACTTATTTCAGTATCTCTATATTGCACATTAATAGGAGAGACGTCTGTTGCTGTCTTTGAAGCTTTAGCTCCAAATTGTGGAAGGGTGATTGAAGGGATTTTATATTTAGTTGGAGAGAAAACCTTTTCTTTCCTAACAATTTTATCTGTTTTTGCTTCTTGTACACTTTCCTCTTGTAAAGTTGGGTTATATTCAATATTGTCATCAACACTCTTAATTGGGTCAGATAGCCCTTTGACTGATATTTCAATTTGTTTGACAGTGGATTTTTTGGTGCCACCAGTTTTTTTTGTTTCAGCATCATTATTTTTAGAAGAGTCCTCCTCTCTTAGAACAGCAAATTCGGGTTGTGGTATTTCAGTGCTTGACATGGTTGTTTTTGGTCTTTTTGATTTCTTTTCCTGTCCTTTTATATCACCATGTTTTTTAGATTTGTGTTTTTTGCCTTTTTCAGGATCAGATATTAACACAATGCTATCATTTTCCTGATCTTTTAGAAGGGAACGTTCATTTAAGGCTTCCATTCCTGGTATTTCAATATCCTCACGTTTTAGAAGTTTAAAATTAGCATCAATATTTTGTTCCTCATCACGTTCTGGTTTGGTTGTTCTTGTTGGTGTTTTGAAGTCTACATGGGTAGCCGTTATTGTTGGATCATCAATATAAGGTAGCTCAATGTTTGGGATTTTCATAGATTTTTCCATAGCCCCTGCAGCAGAGGGTAGGTTTGCTATTTTTCTTTCAGGAAATTTAGTGCTACTAGGTGTACTTGTGATTAGTATCTTACTTGGAGATCCCTTCGAGGTCTGGTCTGTCTTCATCTCCATTTTTTTTAATTCTCTTTGTACAAGCACCCCTGTAATGTCCCTCTCTGGTAGCTTAAAAGCTGGAAATTTTGAAACAGCCTCTTTGACATCCTTAACATTAAATTCTTCCCTTTCATTAGATATGTTTATAATTTTTTCAATTTTTTGTACTTTAATTCCAGGGATATTTTGTCTTAATTCTTTAGCTTCCATCCCAGGAATCTCAATCTCTTCTCGTTTTGGAAGATGTGTGTTAATCATTTCTTTTTCAGGCATTTTTATTGTTTCATTTATTTCAAATGAAGATAGATCTATATTTGGCATTTTAAATTTTGGTTCTGACATTGTATCTAAATTAGCTAGAGTGGCATCAGACATTTTATATTTCACACGTGAATCCTCTGTCATCACATCACAACCTGCGTTAGGTGACATGAATTGAAAACCATTTAGAGTATTTATGAAATGGGTTTTTGATGTTGCCATGCTTGCAAGAGGACCCCTGGTTCGAATCCCATAACTCGCATTTTCATGTATGTTTTTTTCATTCTGCTTTTCGCTACCAATATTTAGACATTTATTTTCTTCTGCATCTAAAATAGTTGGGACGCTGAATTCGCCATATTTGGTTTCCAGGTTTTCCTCTGGACTGTCTTTGCCTTGTTTTTGTTTGCTTGAATCAGCATCAAACTGGGATTTTTCATTTTTTGGTATTATATTGTCAAAAGCTGATGGTTTAAATGTTATATATTCTGATAGAACAGTTTTGGACTGGTTCTCTGTTTCTACTTCAGATATCTCTTTTTCCTTAACTTTAAGTTTCTTTTCTGAACACTCTCTCTCTGAAGGAGCCAGTGGAATATTAGTTGTCTTCAGTGTATTTCCTAAACTAATTAAATGAACCTCATGTTCCCCAATTCCTGACAAACTTTGCAATGTCTGTCCATTTTCAATATTGGAGAAAACTTCATCAGATTTCTTCACAAATTCCTCTGAAACATTTTCTTTTAATTCAATCTCACCATCTTGATTTTCCAAAACCACCAGAACCTCTTTCTCATTTTTAGGAGGTTCCTCATCAGTCTTGCTCCTTTGGCCTTTCATCTTCATTTTTAGTTTGACTTTGTGTCTCTTTTTCTTGTCTTTTCCATCTGGAGATTTCAATGGGGATTTGAATGGGGATTCGGCATCACTCGTTTGTGGGCTTATTTCTAATTTTCTTTGTTCCTCTGCTTCTGATGTGCTGTGAGATCGTCTAAATTGTGCTTTATGACCCTTACCAAAGGAAGGGAACTTTGGCCATGAGATGCGGTCTGGTTGTTTTTTCACCTTTCTTTGACCTCGCATCTTTGGTGAACTGCCATCTTTGTCCTAATTAACATGAAACAAGAATAACTAGATAGTTGACATAAAATAAATGACATCTTAATGAAGAAACCTGAATTTTAACAGATACCTCTGAAAGTACAGTTTCAGCGTGTTTAGGTACAGTTGATATGACTCCGCGTTTTAGACAAAACTCCATTTTATATGGCTGAGCACATTCAAGTATTTGAAGTGCGTCTTCGTGGGTCACATTTTCAAAGTATATAGTAGCACTAAGTATTTGATCACCTAAAGGATTACAAATGAACATTAGAATTTAGACATATTAATTAAACAGTTAGTTAAATTAAATTCTTTATACCCTCTTTAACATTTAGAAGTTTTGAAGCAGGTGAATCTGGTTTCACTTCTTTGATGAAGATTCCATCTTTCCTTCCACCTGTCACAACTAGGCCCTTAGAATATGCTTCCTTCACTGCTGTTACAATCACTTCAGAGTCATCCTGCTGTATGTCACAGGGGGAAACAATTTACTTAAAAATATTATGTAATTGGATAACTATTAAATCATACAGCAGGAAAGTATCGCCTCAATCTGATCTTTGACATGAGCATGTTACTTGTTTAAATGTATGTGAACAAACAAAAACCATGATTATAATATGAATATTTATTATTATTATTATTATTATTATTATTATTATTATAAAAAGACACACCTCTGTTTCGTTCATTTTGGCTGGTGAGCGCTTGTCAAGTCGACTTCCAAAACCAATTTTTTTGGCTTTTTTGCTGCTCCCACTTTTGTGTGGTAGGTCATAGGGATTCTCTTCAGTCTGACATTTAAATAATTAATAAGTAGATTAATACGGTTTTGTCAAATTACAGATTTTGGAGCAGAAGTGGTAGCTACCTGTTTTTCAGCTGGAAATTCCTCTATGGGGGATGATCCTTGAGGACGAGGTCTTTCACTCTCTAATATTTCAGGCTCTTCACATATCTAACAATATTAGGAAAAACAGATATAGAAAAATTGCAACCATTAAAAAATAATAACTAATGTCACATCAAATCGAGGCTTCTATTCAGGATTTGAAATTTGATAAACCCAAACTAATAAACTTTTCCCCTATAAATTTCTTATCTTATTAATAATGATTACTTACAGTATATAAAAAGTGTTGAATTTGCATACTTGACCATTTTCAGCATTGAAAAACATAATTATTTATTTCAGTGGTACTCACTGAATCTTGAAGTTCACTGTCATCCTCTGGCCCCCTCAGCCTTCGTCCTGCACCTGTTTTTAATTTTAAAATACAGTATTTTATTATGAATCAGAAAACCTAGCTCTGATATTGTGATTGTCCATATAAGGAAAACTTGCATTGGCAAATACTCTGAGAACATGCTTATATACTTTCTCTCAGACCGTTTGCCCTCTTCTTATTTAAAAACATTTTGAATCAATTGAATAAGCTTACATTGATACTAGAGGTGTTTATTTGGGCATTTAATACAATTTTAAATTAAAAACATTGCATTACACTGTGTAGTAATGTCCATGGCTTCACACATAAATCAAGTACGATAAGTGCACTAGGCTGTAATTATGATACTATGCAATAAGTCATTTGTGTGTATGAAACAACCTAGGACAATTTCCACTAGAACGCAGACACTGCCTAAAAATCCTGATGCAAGTAATGTTGCTCAGCCAGGAAAATATTCTCCAAGTTACCAAGAAAAAAAATACTTTCTGACATTTTACAAATAACTAATAACTTTAGATCTATTGACTTAAATTGCAATCTGTTGGGTCAACATTACCAATCAAGGAAATTTAGGTTTGTGATATTGCCTGATAATTTCTAGGAGGCTAGAATTGTATAGTTGTAGTTTTTTAGATTTAATAAAGCAGATCACTGATATTCAGGGTTAAGCTTGGAGTCTGGCAAATGTGTATGTATAACTCACTATAACCCAAAAAGCATTGTACCATTCAGTCAGAAAATAAGAGCAGTTATGGCAAACATTATTAACATGACCTACATGATTTACAAGTGTTAAATAATAATGTTAAAATGATTGTATATACAAAATCTACAATGTAGTTTAAGTCAGAGCAAAACAGTGCACTCACCTTAGTATATGTATGTCAGGATAAAGCTTTGTCTCAATACTGTAAATAAAGCTGTACAATATAACTGTGACTGAGCCAATCCACTACTCTTGTTCTGATTGGGTGCATTTCAGTCATGAGTTATATTGGCCAACCCTTTCAGACAACATGCACATGTTTAAGGATAATTTGTTTTTTCGTTTAAGTTAATGTTAGAACACAATATTAATATGAATTCAGTTTCCATACAATTTCATGATAAATATAGGTGATTAAAAAAGCATACATATAGTTTGTAGATAATTTTTAGTGTGCTTACCTCAATTCAGCACAACAATCAGTAGAGTGTATTTGTGTGGTTTGAGAAGTGTAAAATCATTAAATCCTAAGAGCAGTTCCACCTTAATCAAATATTTGCTTAAAGGGTGCAAAATTCTATTCGACCTTACAAACTAATTTGTTCCATTGATGTATTGTACATCTATGCAAAAACCATGATACAATACTTGTATCATTCTACATTGTTTATAGGCATGCTTCAATGTGCTAAACAATGTCTTCTGTTAGAGGTCACCTTAATAAAGTAAAATCTAGTAAATCTAGAATTACTAGAATTACTGTACTAATATTTGTAATGGTGGCTGAGTGGTTTGCACTGTCGCCTCACAGCAAGAAGTCCCGGGTTCGATCCCCGGGTCGGGCTGGGGACTTTCTGTGCGGAAGTTTG
>JAOUQU010000030.1:3445492-3457895 GCA_028566735.1 Ammoglanis amapaensis
TACTCTGGGATCGGTAACGATCCACAGAGTGACCCAGGGTCGATTTCGACTAAAAGGGTAAAAATCATCATCATCATGTTGTTAAGAATGATTGCCACTAGATGTCGCCATGAAACAACATAGGACAGCAAAAACGTCTCTTTGCGTTCCTGTGAGCTCCACCCAGATACGACTTAAGCTTCAGTGAAGAATCTTATAAAACATTAACCAAAATAAAAAGTTAAATACAACAACCAAACAAACAAACCAAAAAGAAAGTTTAAAACATACATTTGCAAGGAGTGGCACAGTTGTTACCTCTTAGTAAGAAGTCCAGGGTTCGATAAGGCAATCTGGGGCTTTCTGTGTGGAGTTTTCTCCATCTCTTGTTGTGCATCTCATCTGCAGTTGTGCATGTTTTCTCCATCTCTGCGTGGCGTGTGCGTACACTAAATGTGATTAAGCAGTGGTAAAACCAGATAATGGATTGATTAAATGAGCACTGGAGGATTACTGGTGCCCATTGTGATGGGTGGACATTTTTGTGAGCTACATGCAAAAATTATGTGAGGCGATAATTCCTAAAGACCTAGCCAATACTTAAAACTACAAGTCAATACTTAAAAATATGTACTGACTGGCTGGCTGCCTATTTCCACGTCACAGACCACATGGAAAATAGGACAGAAAAGTGAAACCAGTCATCGCCAAAACAACATTCAAACCAAAAATCATAAGAAACACACAAACACAACCAAACATGAAACATAAAGAAATCATGGCATAATGAAAAGCATCTTGGTCAGTGTGACAGTATTGTATCGATCGGCTCCATGTTTACGACATAGTCCTGTAACAGCATCAGACTCTGGATTATTAGCTCAATACACTTCCACTCTGCTACACGTAGACTTGCTGGCATAACACAGTCTTCTACAGTGTGTATTGTGCAGTGGCAGAATCGACAAAGGACATCTCCAATATCTGTGCTGTGCTGATTTATTCATGCAATTCTAACATCTAGTTCTAGCAAGAATGTTAAATTCTGTTTTTATTAAACCAGTGACTAATGTAAAAGGGCAGCTGACAACCTGGAAAAGACCTGGTGAAAAGACCTGGTGACAGCCTGAAGAGACTGCTGACAGAAAGAAACATACACAATTGGGGCTGGCATGGGCGAGCTACACATGTTGGCAGGAGCTGGTAATAATACAAGGACTCAAGTCCACCCATCTTTTGCTACAAAAAAATCAAAAAGAAGAACACCACCTGAGACTGTGAAAGCAGACGATAAGGATGACTCACAGACTGACCTCATGGAAACAGATGATCAGCATGGCAGCTGATGAACAAACAGCACTGGATAAAACTGCATCTGTGGCTGGAAAAGATCACATCAGGAAAAGGGTGTCAAGATCCAGCAATGTAGGAAAAGATGCCTGACAGAGCTTACCGAGGCACCCCACACTGATCACTACTTTCTCAGAGGGAGGGCAAATCAAGAGGCTTAAACCCAGTGGCATGATACTTAACAAAATCCACAGAATATCAACTACCCAGACAAAGCTCAGCCAAGCATGGTTCCACCAACAGACATAAGACTTGACCCTGGACAAAACCTTAAAGTCTTGATGACAGAAGTTGTCCATCTACTAGAGCAGGGGTAACCAACGTTGTAACCAACTTCATTTAGATTAATATCATTAATTATTAATAGTAACATGTCATTAAAGATTATAAATTTGTGATTTCACAAGTATGTATCAATCTGGTAGCCCTTCACATTAGTTGGTATCCAAAAAGTAGCTCTCAGTTTCAAAAAGGTTGGTGACTTGCTGGCATAACACAGTCTTACTGTGTGTATTGTTCAGTAGTAATTTAAGCAAAAATTACCTAATTAAGAACAAAATAGGGACTTCGAAATACCCGTCATGGCACTGGAGAGGCACTTAGAAAGACCTGCTTCTGAAACCAGAGGTAAACAACCTAAGCACCAGTTGGACTTAAACCCCCAACATGGAGCAAAGTTCAGAACACAGTAAAATGGGCAAGAACAGCATCAGCCATTGGGCCAAACAACATTCCATATAGGCAACATAACATGTGAGGTGTCTTGGAATTCTTTTGGAAACTTCTAAATGTGACATTGGTAAAAGGGCAACATACCTAAGCAGGGCAAAGGGAATCTGGCATATGATAGACGAGATCTGGCATAATGGCAGGATGCACCATTCTTCATCTGGAAAAATGACCGACTAACTTGTTGCCTCAAGCCTCATGCCCATTGAATACAGCCTGAGAGTGGGAAATGCAAGATGTGTCAGAGGATCATCTGCTCACCTGAATTTGCAGTGACCAACTTGTGCTCCAACCAGGTTGTTTGGTCCAAATCCTGCCATTATGTCATTGTGGAGCTGATAATGATTTGGAAAGCCATTAAAGAGATTGCAACTACTTCCAAAAGAAGCAGCCACAGACTGTGGCTGAAGTAGAAAAAGATGGTAAGAGCCACCAAATGACTTTAACCGCATGTCTAGGATGATACACCCTGATCAGGCTTCAGAGTAGAAAGCTGAAACACTAAGTGAGGCCAGGGTTCACAACTGATGATGTGTTTCAATGGGGGCATCAGATGGTCATCTCCCAATACAACGCCACCCATTAGAGCATCCCAAACTCATCCAAAAGAACCTCTTCAACAGTGCTGTATTGATTTATGCAAAGGGATCTAGTCCTTGCAAAAATGTAATGATTGTTAAATAAATTAACACAAATTAACTTCATTAGCTAGAGAGCTTCAGTGTTTTAGTATATTTACTAAATGTCACACTTCCAACTCACCTGTTTTATGTATACAGTCTTCTTGTTTTTCAATCTTCTTGTTGTTCTTCATTTTAGATATTTCGGTTGAACTAATCAATACTTAGCCTCAATAATTGTTGAGATCAACACTGTGGATGGTACTGTTTTGCACTGTGTGTTCTGTGTTTTATCATGACCCTGGAGAAATGTTTTGTTTAAATATGTACTTTGTATGTTGCTGAAATTTAAAAAAAAAAACTCAGATTCTGAAAACCCAATTTTGGCTTCTAACTGCTTTCCAGTAAACTCCAGACCAACAATATAAACACCATAACTCTATATGCACGCATACAAATTAAAGGTAAGTTAAAACAGAAAAACAAAATTAATCATGAGTTATTGTGTTATCATTCATTCATATATGGTATGTAAGATCAGATTTCATGAGGACAACTAGAGCGAAACTAGCTCGCATAGAAAAAAAGGTGTTTGCATAGTCACAACATGATTGCATTTGTTCAAAGAAATTATATTATAATTATGATTCATCATGGTGGGGAATTTCTTTAAAAACTGAAGGAATGTCATTTAATTCTACACAACATTTTAATTGAGTATTAAAGAAATTACTCAGTTGAATTTTTTAAAGTTTCCCCGAATGACTCAATATAATAACTGTTTTATGAGATGTTTGCCTGCACATGATTAATCAAAGACAGAACTAAATGTGAACTTCCATGTGTCTTTGATTAATTTGTTTTGTTAATAATTTTTGAAAGCCATCCTGGCAAACTTTAATTTCTTTAATCCTCATTAAATTTTGTATGGAAGGAAATGACATTTCACCTGCTATGTTTTTTCAGCATTAATTATCATGATTAAGACACTCTGTTCAGGCTTTAATAACTTTTATCTCATTTTAATATAATTTTTGTCTTAGTGAACGCGAAAATGAAATCACTGTATATTGATTGAAAAATGTAATTAGGATGAGACCTTCAACTGTAAGTGCAATTAGTGATTCAGAGTGCTTTCATATGAAGCACCATACCTCCTACTGTGTTATGTAAGATGTGATGTTTGGTTATGTGCTTTTGATAAAAGGTTTTCAGTAAGTTCATAAATGGAAGTTCTGACATTATTATAGTTTTGATGTTGTAATTTTTTATAAACCATAGAGAATTGAATGGATTATATTGTTGATAAACCAGCTAAATAATTGAATGTTTTGTCAATGTTTTTGTATAATTTAGTTTAATTGGACATTGGTATAATTTAGAATGAGAATATATCTACAAGATACCATTAAAAACAAATTACTACATGCAGAGACTTGATTTAATTTACGTTGTTTTTCTTTTGCAGCAGCGTTTAGGAATTCTGCAAGACAAAAAGGACCAGCAAGAATATATCAGACTAAAATAATTTATGTATTTTATACATAATAAATAACATTTAAACCAAATTAAATTAGGACATAGTTTAGTGACTAACAGCACTTTTCATTTATGTTAAATGTCAGTTTCTGTAACATAAATTATATTGGAATGTCTTCCAATATACTTACTGAGCTCTCTAAAGTGATGCTTTCCTGTTTAGGTTCTGGGTCAAATTCGTCCCCTTGGTTATAAGATTCGATTTGCATTTAAAGCAGTTTTTAGTTACTATACTTCAAATGTTTTGCAAATATGTGGAAAGAGTTTCTTAAATATATAAAAATGACACACCCATAATATCAAAATCTTATCAGACTGGTAAACCAAAATGTCTTTTTATGGGAGCAAAAAGGCAGATGAATAAAATTAATGTTCATGTGATTAAAACCCAAGCAATTCAACTGTATACGTTTTAATTCATTTTCAAGTTTAATATTTATAAAATGTTAGAAAATAAGAAAAAGAACTGGATGACCACAATGTTCCACAAAGGTATATAAACTAATATATAAAAACTAATTATTTTTTAAATTTGTATTCATCATAAGTAAACGATTAATATTTTTTTATATCAAAAGCAAAATTTGCAAAATAGTGATTTCTTCAAATCACTGCAAGAATATAATACAAATGAACAACTTTATATAAAGTTTAATAATAGTGGTAATAGTAAGTCTGGACTGGAGTCGCTGCTGTCTGATAGGATCTCTCCTCCTGATCTCACCTTCTTTATGAACGTTTACTACTAGATTTATACCAGATTTCTAAAAATCTATTATACTGTACATGTAATTAAACATAGATATAATTAATACAGAGCTAAGTGTCGAGCTTTTTATTGGTAACCACATCTGGACTGAAAATGTTTGTCTTTTTTTCTTTTTGTTGATCACTTTAGTGATCGATCTTTATTAAAGTTTATCTTCGCGGTTTGTACTGCGATCCTCACAGAGAACAGTAAATAAATCATACAAGTTCAAATTTGTTGGAAACCTTTACGTAGCGTGAAATTCTGCTTTTTCCTCCAGAAAACAAGCAGCGACATGAAAAGAAAGCACATCCTGATTGGTCCGCTTGTGAGCATCGGAAGCGCTGATTGGTTCACATATAGACTTAGTGAACTACAACAGGTAATAGAACATTTAGTTCTAGGGTTTAAGGTTGTTTTTTCAGATAAAAAGTCCGAAAAGCATAATGTATTGACTACTATATTGTATTGTATCGTTCAAACACCCACATCTACAAATCACATGCACATCATAACTATATTCACATATAACGTAGTAACAGTACAGTTTTTGACCACTGATAGTCTTGTAGCCATTTTTTCTGTCCACATGATGAGCAATAAACTTGACAAAATTGACTAATATAAGAGCAAATTATTTTGTTTGTATGAAGTCTAATAATATAAAGCTAGCTTTGAAAGTATGTAATATCAACCACCCTAAAAACTTGCTTGTCATCCATATAAAACACACCCAAAGCTGGTCAAGAGTTAGTTAACAATATATGGCTATCCAGCATAAGGTGTGTTTTGACCAGCTGGTCTTTCACTTGATTTTTTATCACAGATGTTGGCAAAATGGCAAACATGTTGTACGGTTTACACCTTACAATTCATACGAAGTCAACTTAAGATAACAACAGTTCGTGGGTTTTGACCAACCATTACTGAAAGACCACTGTTACAATCATTGTTGTTTTTTTATTCGATGGGTCAATTTTTGCTGTATTAAGTGTCCTTGTGCACTGTGGTAATCCATGTCACTTGTATGGCACCATTGCTGGGAGAGAAAAGACACATGCCTTGCATATTTTTACAGAAATGCCCAAAACATTTTTTTTACCTTTTTTGTATTTTTTTTCCACATTTGTTGTGTCACAGTTTCCTGCACTCCTACCCTGAATGGCATTAGCCGCAGACTTTCATACAACCTATGACATGTGTGCAGTCACTAGTGCATTAGACAGCTGTGCCACCTGAGCACCCCAACATGTATCATTTTAAGAAGTGCCATAATAACTTGTTGATTGGAGGCTTTAAAAGGTGACCAAGGTATTTTGGCAGTAGTTTCATATGTCCCTCGTCTATGTTTGAAGACTGACATTGCTTCCTGAGATTATATCTCTAGTTTTGAATGCTGGTTCACATGATTAAAACATATTATCTTGCTATGCAAAACTAAAACAGTGATAATGATTGTTTTAACAATTTATGCAATTATTCGAACAACTGTTATATGACTGTTAATAACACAACGTTTAGATCACTGCATTTTTCTTTTTTTACATTTTTAACCACTTTTTGTAGTAAAGCCTAGTTTTATCTGGTCTGGTTTACTACTGTTCCACGCAGGCATGTGTACTTTTTTATACACATGTGTACGTTTTTTTGATGATTTGTTGAAAAAGTGTTTTTTGAATAAACCAATAATCCTAACCAAGAAACTAACAATACATGCTGAACATTTTTGTGTTCTTTTTTAAAAAAACATCGTGTGATTTTGATCGTGTGTTATAATTACCCTGTGAGATGCTTAAACAAAAAAGTACAATCAATGTAAACTCTGTTTACAAATTAGTCCTGACCATTACTGTTCAAGGCTATCTTTTCTTGTGATGTTGAGAGTACCTACCGCTTGAACTGAGCTATGTATATAATAGAAATTCCACCTTTAGTCCTGGCTACTAATCTCATTCTTTCGACTGAATAAAAATGTTGAGGACTGATCCCTGTCTTAAACCAAACATCTCTTTTAGTAAACGAGTAGAAGAGCTGAATTAAAAAGTCTGGTTGGGTGGCATGTCTTTGTGGACAGCTGAACGATCTCAGGTTTAGTTTGGCTGGTGCTGGAAGTGTGGGCACTGTGACACTCTAGAGCGATGCCTCTTATGTGCTTATGTAATGTTGGCCATGTTACACTGGAGAGACATGGAACAAAATCAAGAATCCTCCCATCCTCTTATTACAGGATATTCATAAGAAAGTGCCGCTTGTGACTGACAGAAGCCTCTCTAAGTGTGTAGGTCAAAAGGATCAGTGACGAGTCATTTGGAACATCTATAACTTTCCATCTCTTCCATCTCCTTCACTCCTTCATTCCTGTTGTATAATTTTGCCACTTGGAACCAGGAACAAGAACTGATATGACACTATGCATACATTTCACTTCAGAACTGCAATGCATTATTTGGAAAGCTAATACATTCACAGAGTTTTGCATTGTCATACTCTTGTTACTCATTAAAACAAATAAATTTTAGATTTCATTTCACTTTTAATGAGACAAACCAGGCTACACAAAAATGTTTTTTAAACAACCACACTCGTACATACATTATTTTACAGTAAAATCCTCCGTTTAAAACACCACACAAAAACTATATATTTATTTAATGGCTTTTTTTTAATGCTTGGATTTTTCTTTGCTCTAGCAGAGTTGGAACATGATTTACTCTTGTACTTATTTGTCTTGCTCTCAAATTACTCATTGCTAGTTTTCATTTGCATCTGACAGCAACCTTTGACCCTTGACCTTACCCTAGTTGAATGGAATTCACAACAAAGAATTTAATTCCAGGTTCTTCCTTTGAGGAACATGCTCATCCCAGCTTTAAAATACTACATTTAATAGATATTTTGTCACATATAAAAACAAAATGTCCTTTATATACATGTTTTGTCTGTAGCGACACATTGTATGTTTTGCCCCCGATCAAAGTTTTTACTTTTTTCGTATTTTGCTCTATTCGCCGTGGTCAAAATGGTAAAGATTCAGTTGGTCAGTTCAGTCTCATTTTACATATTCTTAAGTTTCTGTTTCTGGACAGTACATCAGAATGAAACTGGGGCAGTTCGAAAAGTTGGCATACAAACAAAATAGGTTGTTTTCTCATGGAACAGTCAATAGAGCTTCATACAGGCCGGTCCACTGCATACTGGCAAGGGCTTAAGTTGGATACAGGGTTTTGCACTGCCGGGTATGCAAAGTTGGTGTGCTGTTTAGCTTTGAGTCGGAGACTAGCCAGACTGGAGTTGCAAGTGTCTCTGTACATGTAAGGACTGCCTGTGGTGGCATATGGGCATGTAGCTGCAGATACTGCCACTGAGTTTAGCGTAGGGCTGTTCAGGTTGTTCAAGTTTCCTAGGTTATTCAGGCCCGATCCCGGGACCCCTGTCACTGCTGAGGGCACCATGGAGGAGGCCATGTTCATGGAGGGGATGGAGCTGGATGGGGAGAACATGGGCTGCGAAGACAGGGGGCTAACATTCATGGAGTTGAAGAAGGGAAAGCTTTTGGCTGATAGAGGACTGCTAGCCAAGCTTTTGGTAGCCCAGTTGTTGTAGGAGTAACCAGAGTACATGTCATCGTATGGCTGCATAAGTCCGTTAAACTGGGCACTGAAGCCATTCTTACACAGCTCAGCCTGCTGGTTTCTCTCTCTCTTTCTCCATTTGGCACGACGGTTTTTAAACCACACCTGAATTCAAACACAAACAGAGGAAAAGTCAGAATTACAGGACAAATGTGTGCTGACATTATTCTCTCATTCTCTCATACATATATTTAATACTTAAATCACAGTTACATTTTCAGCATTTAGCAGACATATTTATCCAAAGCGACTTTTTTTCTTATCGAGGGTTACAGGCCTTGCTCAGGGGCCCAACAGTGGCAACTTGGTGGTAATGGGGCTTGAACCGGTGATCTTCTGGTCTGAAGCCCAGTGCTGTAACCATTGAGCAATCACTAAGGATATCAGGATCAGCGCTATATCAGGATCAGCATTCTAAACTTTCAGATCAGCAATTATAAAGTGTTATATGCAAAGTTTGCCATTTGTGCCAATTATAAACATAATAATTGTGATGATAATTATGAAGTAAGGGAAGGTATTTCTTTTGTGCACTATCCAATCATGTTTAATCATTTGTGAGATATTTCAGAAGAAAGATTCTCTCACTTTATAGTCAAATTTATAATCCTATTTTAAGGTAGATTTTAATTGCAAATTTTAAGTGATAATATTGAATTAAGCTCTGCAAGGTGTATTGTCTTAGACATACATTGCAGAAAAATTAAATAGGAAATCTAATTATATTTAATAATAAAACACATATTGAGAGGTAATTTTCAGTAATAGGTGGACTTTAAATGATATTATGTCTTTAACTCTGTCAGATCTTAATCTTAATCTTAAATTCCTTTTAAATGTCTCTAAAGGTGAAAATTTTCTCGTTACATTGGTATTGTATAACTTTTCTCTGGTCAAAACAAATTATATTTAAAACAATAAATAGAACAAACTGTTATTCAAAACGTTAAATGATTTAAATCAATCCTTTGAAATACATTTAAGATTTCTTTAAGGTTAATTGTGACATTATGTTGTACATAAAAGTAAAATTAGGATATTGTGGGTATATTTAAAAGAAGTATAGTGCTATATAAATAGTTCATAAAGTACACAGCGAGTAGTATTAGTTGTATGACAAAGGTTTTCCTGAGGAAAATCCCTTACTGTCTCGTGGGGCTTTAAAAACAGTCTAGGTCAGTTTGGCTTCAGGTCAGGGTCATGATTGAGGTTTTAAGAGTGTATTGGGAACACATACTAATTCAATTGCATAAATCAACATGACACAAGAAGCATCCAAAATATGCTGTGAGAGCAAACGTCCTGCTAGGATTAGTGGGCCACATACACGGTTCAAAAGGCCACCGATAGACATTAGGACAAGGAGAGCGCCAGCCCTGTTGTTCTTTCAAAATAACCAAGACTGCATGCTATGTGACCTTTCCTCTGTCCGGCATGAATTTGATCCATTAGATAGCAGGCAGGCAGAAAGGCTGAGGCTGTGCTGTCATTCATCAGGCTGGCAGCACACCTGCTTTATTCTCCACTACACTTCAATAACCAAAACTCCTGGTTGGTATTTGAGAGGGATTGGACTGCATTTACACATGTGTATATTTATATATAAACACAACTAATACAATCATGCTGTGTGCAGTTTGATTAATTACCATGACGTAACAGATTCTGAAACACTGTACTTAAACTTACTAAAAGGATTTCTGCTCAACTAAATGTAACTGTGAACTAAATGTAAAAATGTGTACTGCGTGGTAAAAGTAGAAACACAATCCCACACCAAGTTTTATTGAAATCAAATAATTTCAAGTTACTTATGTTAAAATTATCCAGACTGAGAGGTACTCTAACCCTAGAATAACATCTTTTGAAATGGTGTAAAGATAATAACAGCATAATTACAACACATTCTCTGGAGTAATGGCATTATGTTTTGGAACAATTTATTCAAGTAAGCTGAATATTTCATTTATAGTATTTAATTATGCATTATGCATGTTTGAGAATCATGTTCTAATAAAATGTAGGTTTAAGCCAGCTGATGTTTGCATGTACAATGGTATTTTTTGCCTGCCAGCACCTGACCTGAATCCTATCAATCTATCCATCAGTCCTGTCTTGGCAATGCATATCCACCAAGACTTATCACCTACATCAGTGCTTCACTAAGCTGAATGGTAGCAAATCCCCACTGTTATGTTTTAAAATCTTGTGGGAAGCCTTAAAAGAGTTTAGTCTCTATTTGTACTGACTGAAGATCAGTTCCATGATAATGCTAAATGTTCTTAATGCACATACAGATGGTTTTCACATACATTTAGCTAAGTGTGTAAGATCAACCACACTTTGTACAGACTGAAACTTGTCTACATTACCAAGTGTGTTCAAAGATATAAAAACCAAATTATAAGATGAAATCTTAAATTTGATTTCAGTTTTAAGATTCACATGTTCAAAAATAAATGTAACTAAACCATATATTTCGGACTCATTTGCAACACATACCCGTACTCTTGCTTCTGTAAGATTTGTCCAAACAGCAATCTCCTCTCGGGTACTCATGTCTGGGTAGCGGTTCCGCTGAAAGGTGGCTTCCAGTTCTTGTAACTGCTGGCTGGTAAAATGTGTTCTCTGTCTGCGTTGCTTTTTCTTTAAGGAGCCATCCTCTGGGTTTGATTCATCTGTCTGATTGTGAAATGACTTCTCTGTGTCTGTAAAAATAAAAAAGAACACGTATACTAGCTGTATTCTAATATTATTGTTATATCAAATGTACTCAGAATTAAAAATGAAAATATGACAAGAATTAGAGATTAAATATACATTGATGTTATGAGAAATATTATTAAGTCATTGACTAGATAGAATAATCTAAGCTTGGATTATTTTTTCCAACAGTATTTCAAATAGGAATGTTTAACATATAACCCTAATGGAACCTGTGTATGAGTAACAGTGCTCTAAATGGCGTTGCCCAGATATGACATATTTTATTTTTGCATAGAAAAAAATTGTCACAGACAAAACCCTCCTTTCATAACAAAAGCACAACAAAGACAAATAATGACAGACACAAAACAGGCAGGACAAAACAGCATTTGTTATGTCTGGAGAAAATCCCACACTAAAGCAGAGTTGTGCAAATTGAAGACCTCACAGAAGGAGCTAAATTAGCAGTCCACATAATCCCTGGATCAGGCATTAGTGGCAGGGCAGGTTTGGAGCTGTTTGGCATGGACTTAGCAGCAGGAGCTCTAAATGATGAGCAGACATTTTAACACAACACAATGGAACCATGAATCAATATGACACCACATTGTTACATTTTAAAGGTGAGATGTATTTCAGATCTGGCTTAACTAGTTAAATGTGGAATATCCATAAATCTTGTGTAAAACATTAAAATCAAAATGAAACAGTGCATTTCGTAAACACTTAATTTGGAGTGAATTGGCTTATTTTGTATTAAAGTTAAAATGCCGATTGTATTGAAAGATAAGGCTAAAAATAGAGTTTAAATTTGTACATTTTAGAATGAATTGAGAGCAGAAAAACTCACATTTTACATTTAGAAAATGAATGACCATATTTCATTTCTTATTTCTCATTCCACTTTTGAAGAGAAACCTGTTTCAAAAAGTGTCCTTCCCAAGGTGCTATACTATTTAATTGCAATAATCGCAAACCATGATTTTCACCATGGTGCATAAACCGGAATTACTGCTGGCTCTGTGTATGGTCTTTTGTCTTGTTAAAGGTACAATTCTAACTATGTGGAGTATTTCTCGTGTAATTAAAGTATATATATA
>JAOUQU010000030.1:3466966-3478480 GCA_028566735.1 Ammoglanis amapaensis
GATATGCGAAGAGAAACATTTCATTGTACTGTACATCTGTATATGTGTAATGACAAATAAAATTGAATTTGAATTTAGATTCGGGTACGGCTTATACTTGGGCCAATATGGTAATTACAGTCATACAGTCTCTGTATTTGTATCTGTATTGTGTTTGGGGCATTTGTTGATAGTTTTAATATGTGTTTATTGATTGTAGGGAAGATTTATTTTGATAACATAATGCATTTAATACCACCACACCTGTATTTTGCAAGGTAAAAGATTAGTGGAAAGTAGTAGCTACTTCATCATTCAGATTCTGTAACACATATTCTTTTTCCACTGTCGACAAGGGCAGGCACTCAGACATGCGTTTGCTAATCCAGAGCTTCTCTGAAAATACAAACAAGTGTGTTAGGGTGACAAATGGATGTTAGATGATTGGGCGTTGCTTTGCAGGAAACCGTTTTTATCATCTGGAAAGAACAGGCACCGATGCATCAAAGAAAATCGGGTCAAAGTCAAATTGCTTGGTATAGCTAGGCTTTTTGTAATGAACATTCTGGCTTTAAGAAACTGATATGGTGTGAAATCAGATTTAGAGCCGATGTCTGAGCAGTAAACCACTGGGGAGAATTGTTAGGGGCTGGTTCGTGAACCACTGATCAACTCGAAGATGTAGGTCTGTTCTTCTGCTCACATTATTTTGTTCTGATTTTTATGCAGCAGCTTGCGTCAGCCTTGCCTTGTTAAATCTTTAAATCTTTCTGCTGTCTTCTCCCCCACAATCTGCTGCACTGAGGGTCAGGTTTTTGAGAGGTCTGGCGAGAAAGCCAGAGCGCTAAATCCCCTTATTTTTATTCATACAAATACCGGTTTCTTTTGATTGACAGCAGTATCGCTTACCCTTTCCCCACTTTCATTCTTTTACTTATTTTTTAACAATGAGAACGTACTTGACTACAATTGTTTGAACCTTATGAGTGAGTGGGACATAATTGCCCTGCACAGCACACAACATGGATATACTGTTATCACTGACCTTTATTAGACTCATCTCTTGTACCCTGAACAAAGGACATAGCCGAGATTTTTTAGGAAGGTTCTCTTGCTTGATCAAATAAGTTGACCAGTCTGTTCTCTGTGCTTTTTAAAATCTGAGCAATGTTTGAGCTATCAGTGCCATTGAACATCTGACTGATATCTCTTTTTAAATGTCTTAACGTTTTTTACACTGCCTCAAAAATACTTAATTTATGTTTGATGCATTGTTGTTTGTGGTTTTTGAAAACAACATTTAGATCTAGTTTTTTTATTTTTAAACATATTTTCATTGTCATTGGTATAAGTATTTGGAAAATATCCCTGTCAATCAGAATATATAGTGTGTATATTTGTCTTCAAGGATTCAAAGTTTTTTGTCATACACAGTAAGGAAACCTTAACAAATATAATGACGTTCTTTTATTGCTACACTGATTATTGATAGTGCAAGTAGATAGTAATAATAAAAGGCAAATCAAATTAAGAAACTACATAAAGAAATCATGTACGTTATACAGCAGTGTGCTACAGTAGTTATATTGCCACAGTCTGTAGAAAAAATACTTATAATAGTTCTGATTGTATTAAATAATTGTTAATTATACCTTGCACGAACTGTTACTGTAACAATATTTGTAAAAGGTTTACTGGCCTTTGAAGTCTGTTCAAAACTGTGTATTGTCATTAATTTGTGTAATATCTTTTTTGCTCTGCTGGTAATTAAAACTAAGCTAAACTGCTTTTCTTTTAGGTCTTGTAACTCTATCCTTTTGTCGTTTGTATTTTGAATCTGATCTGATGTTTCTCTGGCATCCTCTCTGTTTTTGTTGTTGTCTCGCTCTCTTCAGTGAAACTCAAGGTCAAGAGCAAACTTTCTTGCGCTCACAGCTGTGCATGCATGCCAGTATGTCCCAGGGAGGCCTGTACTCAGTAGGCCGGGTCTATCCTCATGCTGCTCTGTTGCCATTTGTATCTGCACATATATGTTACCCAAATGAATGGCAAGAATGCACTTTGGAATAAACAGCGCAGGAAGAAAAGCCATAACTCAAATTAGTTAACCACATTTTCAAATACACTTACTCAATGAGGGGGGGGGGGGCGTCTTTGAGGGGTTACTTTTTAATTTGGTCAGTTAAGGTTGCAACAAATTGTTTGTAACAGATTGTTTTGGTACTTAACAAATCTGATGTTAATTTATTACATTGTCATGATTATGTTGGTCACAACTTTAATCTTTGCCTTAACACCTGAAACCGTTGTTATAATGATTTAATTTTTTTAATTTAGGCTTGCCATTACTGCAAAATAACTGTTAGTGATCATTTACAAAACATCTCGATTGCAAACCACTAGAGTGACGCTGATCCTCAGCAACAAGGTTTGGGTCTTAGATGCTGTCAGTACTGCCAAGAAACATTTGTAATATGTTCAAAGGCACAGTAAAAAAGGCATTGCGATTTGTGGCTGTAGCATGTGCTTTCTCTCTCATTTGTAATATGTGCATGGGCATATAACAGAAACACACGGAAAAATAAGGGAAAATCTATAGTGATGACCACTACTGCATATAAGAGATTTAGAATATTGTAAGCATTGTATACATTTTATATTACTAAACATGAATGAATAATAATAAATGTTAAAATGTAATAATCTTTATCACAAAGTTGTTTAGCAATACTTAATACTAAACATTGTTAGCCTAATAATTATCTAGCTTCTCTTTCTAGGAGCTTAAAATGTTTTGGCATTGTGTTCTTGTTACACTGACATGTATGTAAGACGTTTGGGAATTACCATTATCCTTTGAGGGCTTTGATAAGAGTTTAATGCACTCTTTTAAAACGAGCATTGTAGGCACAATAGAGATGAGACTAGGGCTCTGACTTGTTGAGTAACGAGCATTTAACTAGAAGGGAATTTACAACTGCTCTCCCCTGAGGAGGGAGGTCTCCTTTCATTAGGCCAAAACTACAGTCCTGGGTTTCCGTTACAGCGTGCATGATATTCCTTAGTTATTCGTGGTTCCTTCACTGTGCGCTGGAAATGAATAAAATAAAACCGATTATAATGCGCTTCTAAATGTAGTTCTCATAGATTTCTGTATTTCATTATATTCTGGTCATAATCATTTACAATTTACAATCCACATTTACGCTGTGTTTTTGTTTTAGCATTTTAAGTTCATATCAAAACAAGATCGTATCTGTATCAGATCAAATCAACTTTGTTTAAATCTGAACCAGTACTAATCCAACACGTTAGGCTTGTTTTATACGTAAGCAGCATATGTATAAATATACAGTATAAGTATTAATATATACTGTATAATATAATTGACTTTAATTCATTCTGTGATCCAGCTTGTGTCTCAATTTGCTGATGTATTAAATTCAATTTTCCGAAACACACAAACTAGACTCTGTTATACCTCCTCTGTAAACGTAACTGCTACTTTTATATTTTTATTGTTTCACTTTTTAAAATCAGACTACACTGACACTTCTTCACTGACTTCACTATTTCACTACACAGTAACTTGAACCGGATGCTCACTTGGCTACCTAGTGGCAGATGGTGTAAGCTTGCTCAAGTATATCTCACTAATGCCTATAGGAAGGTGGGCTTGCTTGCTTATTTTTCTGATTTTGGCTCACATCACAAAGCAAAATGTCGACTGACTGGCGACTTGCTTCTGAGACGCCTCATAAGTTTGTGCACTCGTAAGTCAAGGTTTCATTGTATATACTTACTGGTGCACTTTGACAGCAGTAGCTTATCTGCTTTCATGCGCATATTGAAACTTTTTCATTTTGCTGTTTTGTAGTCACAGTGTCTCTGGCTTGTGAATTTGAATCATCACAACACAGCACCGTTGTTTATTTGGGCTTCTTTGGAGCCTGTTATTGAGTTTTAAGTTGATTCGAGAAATTCCATTTGAGATGGTTTGTTCATCAGCTCAGTGCTCGAACAGTGCTAAAGAATGCATTGTCAGTCTAGAGACGAGCACACTTTGGCCTTTGTGCGCTGACAATTAAACACTCCATCATTCGGGATGATGGATGCACGCTCCCTTTCTGCCAAGCAGCCATGCAGCCCTGGTTAGTAGCTGTAAATCTGGCCAGTTAGCAGTCCAGTAACCGGCGACTGACAGGCGGGACTTGGACCTGGTGTGAGGACAGGATACAACTGTTGTTCTGTTTCATAGCTGCTCAACAGTGTGCTGAGTGCATGGAGGGGCCAATCATTAATCATAGACCCGGTCTAAGGGCGAGCAGAGTGTGAGCAAGAAGAAGTGAGCAAGTTTTAAGGATCGTGGGAGGTCTAGAGGTGCTGAAGGGAAGGTGCAAAGATTAGTGCCTTCTGTAAAGTTCACTTCGTTACACATATTCCTTTTATCATCGAGTAGAAGGAAGAATTCACTGACGTCTTTTAAAAATTGTATTTATTTTCTTGTAGTTATGCTGAATAAGAACGTAAAATGGCTTCTTCCTGAGAGAAATTGATTCATACTTTGCATCTTAACACACTCTTAAAATAATTATGCTTCATACATCAAGAGCATCAGGGAGATGCAGATTTCCTCAAGCTACACTCAGCTTTATTTGTCAGAGATGGTCTAATCCCTCATCAACACACCAAATGATTTTCAGCAAACAAACCTGTTTAATTGCTTTCTGCTTTCTAAATTAATACCATATTATTGTAAATATAAATTATCTTTTGTTTATTTTAATTAGTTCCAAGTGCCGCAATAAATAAAGGACCACAGTATCGGTTCGCCTGCAAACCAAGTCAGTATGAACAGTGTATAACCGTGTCCGTGTTTTCTTTACACGGATGTGCTTAGTATATGTCAAGAAATGTAACAACACACCGTGTTGCTTGAGGATCAAGCCCTAATGACATTTAGTCTTGTAATAATTAGTCTTTTGATATGGATTTGTGTGCAATTTCACACAACCAGCAATTGTTGTCACCTGTATAGCTGTATACTGGACAGTGCATGTTTAGCCTCATTTTGTTTCGGCTTTTTTTAACAGCAGCTCACAAGTTCCTTTTAAAAACTCTCATGGACCATACTGTATCTACCTTTTATGCATGTATTTGGATGTTGTGTGGAAACCAGTGTTCCCGGAGTGGACCCCTGCAGACACTGGGAAGACATGCAAATTCCGCACGGAAAGAACAAAGATTCCACCCATTCCACCTGGGGCTTGACCACTGTATGTATCATTCATGTATCACTGTCTGATTCTCCGGCACATATTTTACACCGGATGCCCTTACTGACACAAGCCTCCCTATTTGTCTAGATGGCCTGGAACTACAATGTTATGGCTAGATGACTAGGTATCAACGAGATCATTCAGCTTCTGTGTTTTGCCGGCATCTTTTTGGACTGTGGGAGGAAACCGGAGCACCCACATTAAACACATGCAAACACAGGAATAACATGCAAACTTTACTCAGAAAGTACCTATTCCAGCTAAGGCTCGAACCCAGGATTTCCACAATGTGACCGCTTAAGTCTGGATATAGTATTATTAGGCAGATATACTGTCGATTAAAAAATAAAAACAAGAATATTTCAATGTAGTGTTGGGTTTCTGACACTTTAGCTAGTTGTAAACTCACCATGTGATCTTTCTATGTCATGACCCTGATCTGGATTAGTTAATAAAATGAAATCTTATACCAAACAATTTATAGTTTGTCAATAATCTTATCATTTTGACTGTAATTGATGATAATCCAGTTGAATTCTAATATTTCTTGTATTTGTTATCATTCATTCTGTGAGCAAGACATAGTCTCATGTGCAGAAGCTTGGTAAAGATCAGCTGGCTTTGATGAAATGATAAAATGCCATTTTAGTTTAGGTGTGTTTAAATCTGTATTTTTGTGTTTGATGAGAAGAGTATTGCTGTGCTGCATGGAGGCAGGTGTGTGTAGTGCAAACCAGGGATACACTGGAGATGCAATAAAAGCTAATCTTTAAACATTTTCATACGATGCTGGATTAGGGATTCCATGCATTTCTGCTGACAGTTAGGAGCTGTACAGGCCATAAAGGTTGTGTCGTGAATCTGGGTTCAATAGTTGGCTAATCCTAAGCAGATGGTTTGCCGATATAAGGGCTAATATTAGTATTGCCGAGGCATTGCCTTGTGTGATGTTCAGACTTTAAGCCTAGGGCATCCTAGTGCGAATCCCCGACTGCCTGTATGGATAGGGCTAATAAACCTCAACTCTGCACACAGCTGCTTGTTATTTCATGCCCCAGAAGGGCCCGGTGACCACGAACAATCTAATACACATATCTAATTGTGTATTAGCGCATTGAAGTCAAACAAGTCTAAATCCACTGACTGACAGCATTATTGGCACATAAAATTGAAACAATTTTGTGGTCATGTCGCTATTCAAAATAGATTTTGCTTTCTCAGTCATTTTATTAGTGAATCGAGTCTGCTGACTGTCCTTTAAATGTGTTACATAGAATCTGTGGCTGATATTGATCACATGGCTAACAAACATAACATAATTTTAAACCTTTTCTGTGTGGCGCTCACATGTTCTTCCTGTGTCTGCATGGGTTTACTTTGCCCTCTCTTGTTTCCTCCCACAGGCTAAAAACACGAAGGTAGTGTGTAAAGCGTAAAACATGACATACAAAAATTATAACTTAACTATATATATAATTTCTTGAAAAAGTACCATTGCTTTTAAAACTTTTATCTGTACTGCTTTCACACCAAATCAGAATTATAATCTCTCGTTCAGGTCACCTGCCATTACTCATTTCGTTTTTTTTATTTTAATCTTTTAAAATTAGCCTATTTAAACCCAACTACAAATGGAACCTCACATTATTCTGCCAAAAAAAAGTGAGTAAAAAGTGGTCAAGTGATGCTTTATCATAAATATTCGTAGTCACTCTTATTTTTAGCTAGCAGCTGGTTTTACAGCAGAGTGCTATTGTAAAGGTGACGTGGGTCAGAACTTTCTTGTTGGCGTCTGCTGCTTGGAGGAGAACCAGGCGCCGAGATAATAAAACAACTGCCTGCCATTCAGGGAACGTATATAAATATTCAAGGGAGAAGTGTGACATGCGGCTAGCCTTTCAAATCTTATGATGAGTTCTTCATAAATAGAATGATAAAGCCCGTTTGCTGGCTGGGGTGGGAGGCTGGGTGAAAGGAAAAGGAGCCCACAGCTGAACGGGGACATGCTAACAACCTAGGACGACAAGAAGGTGTTGAGTGCTTCAAAAGTAAAATAGACCTGCCAATATACTGCCACTGCAGCTCCCTCCTTCAACAGTTGCTCACTTTTTTATTGCTTTGTGTGGTGCTATTTGAGCTGCCTAATTTACTGACAGCCAAAACCAAGTGGTAATGATTCTTTGTTATTTAAAGATCCTAACTGAGTCGAGTTTTGCACTGTGCAATATTAAAAACTCTCTTAAGTAATGCAGCTTGATTAAATGACTCATGTTGTTTACAGCTCACTTAGCTTATAAAATTGCTTTGAGTCTGATATTATTAATAACAGGAAGTGTCCTTGTGGAGCGGTGGGATTTGTGCCAAGAGTCTGAACTTTTCAGATTAAAACTTTGTGTTGAATGCAAAAATCAATGTATTGTAGAGCCAGACCCAAAGCTGGTTATGTCCTATCTTTTTGAGATAGGATCTGTCTTTGTGGTTTCAACATTTTATATCATCGTGCATGTCGTATTCGGTTAATCGCACCACATTGGGACATGTTCGTTTTGGTCCTTATAACCGGCTGGTTAAATCACCAAAAACAAAGACGCTCTTACGTTCTTTGGTCCAATTAAACAATTCTTATTGGTCCAGTAAATAACATTACACGTATATAATAGGATTTGTTTCCGTACTTTAGGATTTGGACGGTGGTCCAATTAACCGCCTTTGACTGTACTGCCTATTGAGGTACCTTATTCTGATCCTTATGCTGACAGAACAATGAGAGAGCTCAGTGTGTTTTTTAGTGGCAGTGGAACTGTTTGAATTATACCGAGCGAGATATAAGATGGGGTGCAGATTGGATCGTCTCAGTTCATTAGTTTGAGTGACCTTAGGCTAGCTGTGTTAGCTTTGCAAACTGACTGGAGAAAAGCGGAGACAGTCCATATCGTACGCACTTTTTAAATAATTTGGCTCAAAGTTTAATGTTAGTAAGAATACTCTTGATTTTGGCAGTATGGCAGCGTACCTTGTTTTCCAGTAGGCCCATTGAGATAATCTCATCGAGGTTTTTTGCCTGTTTAGTTATTCTGGTGATCTGTTGTGTTTCAGATGATAATAAAATATAAACTAATAATAGAATATTTATTTCGAGTTTAAACATTAACTGCACATCTTGTGTCACATGGAACCTACTGGCATTTTCAGGTCAACCAGAGCTCAAAAGTGGCCTTCCTCCTTCTCATGACCTCACATAGATGCTCCCAAGACCTGCTTTAATTTAATTTACTGTGATTACCCTTTTAAAAACCTCTTGCCCTTCCTCACAAACCTCTATAATGCCTTATCTACATTACCAACATTCTTTATAATGTGAACATTTTGCTATCGGTATCGTATTACAACCAAAACATAAGCAGTTCACAGTTCCTAACCATGCTAATTTAATAAATGCGACCTTTGCTTACAAGTTCATTATAAACAATTGAAATTTGACCAACAACAACAATGAAAGGTGAAATTTTATCAAAACAGGTTCTCTTAGGCTTTTAAAATCCCGAATCTGAACTGATATGACAGCTTTTTGCCATATCACACATTTTATTATTTTCTTTAAAGGTAACAAAAAGGCTAGCCAATAGTTCTCAGTTTATCAAGGGTGACATGACCGGTGGCGCAAGTGAGTAAGAAGTCGCACTGTTGCCATAGCTAAATATACATCCCTGACAGCTTTATAATGGGTTCCAGGAAGTTCAGTCAAAAATAAAAACAAAGCAACATTTCTAGTTGATTGGTTTTGAAAGGCCGTTTTTCCTTGCTGAATGGGAAAAATGTGGACTTCAGCATTCCACTGCAGTGATGCCAGTCGCATTGGATAAGTGCAACGTTGCATGGGCAGAATGAACTAAAAGAGATGGACATTCAACCGACAAAAAACAAGCCAAAAATGTAAAATTAGGGATGACCGTTTGTTTAAGGCAACCACATTAAATAGAATGACCTCTAGAGCTACTTCTTACTTGGTTAATGATGTTTCCTTTTATTTAATGCTTTTATGGTGCCTTGGGGTAACCTCGTATGTTTAATTGATTACTGAAAATCAAGCGTCTATTTCTTTTCCTGTATCGTCCTAAACAGTAAAATACAATTTATCCCAAACAATATACAAAACACATTTATACAGAAAAATGAATTTACATTGTGTGCCCTCTAACAATTAAAATTCATCCATCCATTGGTGCTTTTTATATGTAGATGGCTTTTTTTATTTTATTTTTCTTAGATATTTAGAGTCATTTTAATAATGTGAAACTTATTATTATCCTCTTTCTTGAATATTTTTGTAATGTAATCACTCTTGGAGACTTGGAGTCAGTTTGATTCAGTCATCGGTGCACATGCAAATACTGAGGCTTTGCTATTACATCTAAATATTTTGTGGTAGGCTGTTGATTAGCCAGACTTTGTAAACAGTTATTTGTGTAAAAAGTAAACTTATTTTGAAAGATCTAATACGTTTAGCTTAATAATACATGAAAGTGATCTGCAATAAGACCTCAATTTAGGGCGATTAAATTTCTGAAACTATGTTCTGAATCTAAACTACAGAACTAGATTTAGCTAAAATTATAACTCGAGTGCTTAAGTGTTGGATCTTTAGATTGGTAAATTTACAGTTCTGGAAGGTTTTTAAGATCAGGCATGTCCAAATATGTAGTTTGTTTTTAGAACCAAATACTAATCAGAGCTCTGGAAGAGCTGTGTGTAGTGTTCTTTGTAAAAGAACATGTAAAACAAGAACCATAGCTGATTTTAGAATAAATTAATACATTTATCTTAATAATTTATAAATATAATCTTCTATAAGAGCCTGGTTTAGTGGGAGATTAAAGACCAGATGAGCTGCCACATTTGTTTTTCATCTTCACAAGTTTCAGCTTTTATAAAGAGAAAATTGTTTTTATTCCATATTAATTTTTTAGACTTACTACATTCTGCATTCAAAAGACTGAACTAGATTTAGTCTAACCCAAAATGGATTACACAGAATTTGGGGGTTGTGAAATGTGTGTTGACTGAAGAAAGCAAGAGTTATGCAAACACTGTACTCTTTGCAACGCTGGCACTTCGTCAAAGGATGTCCAGTGGCCAGATGCTAGAAGAGCAAAGTTTCAAAATAAATACTGTCGTTAGAACTTTAATTTTATAAGACATTCTCATGTGAAAGAAGATTAAATGTTTACAAACACATAACCGACTATTGCCATCTAAGAAGAATTTTGTCATGAATTCATAAAGATAATGCACTTTTTGGCGTAGAGCCCATGTGTTCAGCTGTCCCACATTACCACACAGTACGGTGGAAGAGCCACTTAACACAGCTCGGTTTAAAATTACCAGACTGCTTGCAAACGGCTGCAGTGTTCTACTCCACCACTTCTGGAAATTGTGTTTGTATTTCTTTTTTTTGTGGCCTCTCCGGTTTTGGGTAAATTGTGTGCTGAGAGATGTTTTATGCCAAACAGCAAGTCCCAGGGAAGTGCACTTTAGCCATCACTCGAAAGAACAGGGGAGGGATGTAAATTTGATTTGAGTGTTTTAGTGTTGGTTCTTCAGATTCTTAAATTCATCATTCAAAAAAGGTTTCAGGTCAAGCTTGTACAAGTCTGAAAGGAAGTTGGTTCTAGAACCCAAATCTGAATCAGATCTCCAGAAGAATACTGCTTTTTCTATCAGAGTCCCTCTGCTCTATCTGAACTGGTTACAGAACTGCAGACATGTTGGCTCTCAGGAGAGTCATTTTTGACATTTGTCGCCTTGGTCTGCTAAGCTGCATGGGGCATTGCCTGCCATTCTCTGCCTGAGTAATGTTACGGTGCCCCACTGGGTTTTAACTTGATCCGTGCCAGTAATTGCCCATTGCGGAGACTATGAGGCATCGGTGCCCAAAATTTTGTCCCTCAGCTTGTGTTGTCCAAAGTCATCAGCTGTCGCTGTCGTGACCATGATTGGCACTTAGCAGCTTTCAGGGGGCAACAGTGCATCCATGACAAAAGGATTGTTGCTCCTAAAAACTTTTCCACCATTTACATAAACTTAAAATTTAACATTTCACGTTTTCTTAGATTTATCATTTACTGTATATATATTAGGGCTGTCCACAACCAAGGATTTTGTTGGTCGACCAGATGTCATCATTTACTTCAACTAATCGACTAATAGTCGACTAAAAATATCATTTAGACCGGGATACATATTTGTGAAGTTTTAC
>JAOUQU010000030.1:3478580-3500454 GCA_028566735.1 Ammoglanis amapaensis
ATTAATTTGCGATTAATTGCGATTAATTAATTACAGACCCTGTAATTAACTCGATTAAAATTTTTAATCGAGTCCCAACCCCTAATATATATATATATATTGTTTTTGTCTGACACCAGAGCTTCTTTAATAGCTTTACACTACTTTGCCTTTTTCAGTCACCTTAATACTTTGTGACTTGTCTTCCCAACAAGTTATACACTTCAGATGGAATAATCAATTCCGGGCAATATATGTTCAAATATATGTTTTAGCTTTTGTATGGTATAAAGTTTTTTTTCTTGTATTTTTTTTAAATTTAGCTTTATGTATTACACTTTTGGTTACACTCATGATAAAAATTGTCATAGCTATTTACACAATGTTCATTAATTCTTTATATTGAACAGTCATGGACAATTCAGTTTTTACAGTTTACATTAATTACATGTCTTTTGACTGTGGAAGGAGACCGAAGCTCCTGGAGTGAACCCACACAGACACTGGCAGAACATGCAAATTCTATAAAATAAAAAAGAACCCAGACCACTCAAATCTGATGATTGGTCCCCTCTGAGCCTCCATGCAGTCCCAGATTATGCTATTAAATGCCACCAATCTTTATATGTGTCTATTTTTTGTGTGGGTATGACTGACACTTCTCTTTTCAGTAAATTCAGGGAATTAATTTTAAACTGCTCTAAAACCCCACAGGGCAGTAAAGTCAGTAACAACAGACCAGAGTGGTTTAATGTAAACTAACCATCTGAGACTATTGTGACATTCCACTTGTAAATATATTCAATTTTTGTATTTTTTGATACACTAAATCATTCGTTTTACATCATTTGGGCTTCTTGCGTGTGGTTTCTACCTCATTCTATTACATGGCTATAGCAAACTGAAGTAGCACAGATTAAGATTAATCCTCCTTAATGTGCCAGCTCATAACAGTCATTAGGTGACTGGATCTTAATCCAGCCCACCTAACTGCTGTGCTTTATAAAACACATACATAGGATTTGTAATCAGAGCTGAGGAAATAAAACCAGGCTACTGTATCAGCATGTACCCATTAATCCACACCTCATTTTCTCTGAAGTATCTAGCAATTTTCTTGTACCTGGATTTAACCCGTATTCATCAAAAGAAATGACACTTTAATGTTTTTGATCTTATCCTTATTGTGGAGGAAATACAATAATATTTTGTACTGCAGATATTATTTCAAATATTAGTTATATGTGAATGTATATTGATACGGTGGCATAACGTATTATTAAATAAAGGCATTGATGGGTAGTGGTTTATTTTAAAGAGCTTGTGTAAGTCAACGATAAAAATAATTTGTGATTTTTTTTGTCTACTGTACATGGTATTGTAGAAATGCTCAGTAAATGTAGCGATATTTTTGTGAATGTAGAAACTACCTTTGAAACTGAAACACTTTTGGATTTTGTCATCATATTTCATTTGTCAGAAGCTTCTGTTCTTTTCCACTATGTGCATGTGTTTGACTACTGTGTCAGCAAATTAGATATCAAGCTAATTCGACATATTAATTTCAACAAAACAATGTAGTTGCAAGAAATAAATGTCAATGTTTAGGAAAATCAACATGTATGCATTTAGACTTACTGATCCAGAGCAGCTCCATTGTTCATGTTATTAGGTTTAATTGTTCAGTAGTTTATAATTGAAATAATGTAAAAGCATTGGAGGGAAAAAATGGGATTAGAACCGTGTCAGTTATTAGATTCAGAACTAGAGGTTGCTGTTCTCTAATCAGAGAGTGAGATCTACCTTCTTTTCACATTATCAGATATTTTCGGTTGAATATTTTTTAAAGATCTAATGATGATCCTTGTGAGTCGTCATCATCAACTCTCATTTTAAACCACAAGTTTGATACTTTCAGAAGCCTAAAAGTTGCCCCAATCTTGTTGTATGTTTTGCTTAAAACAAAGTGACATTTATGTATTTTTATACTCTTGCTTGTATCTTCCCTGGTGCTTTTCCAGCTCCGGACGGCAGTGTAATTGTATGCAGGGCTGGTTTAGTATGCGCCACAGTGTCTGTGGGTATTGTGTCGTGTTAACACAGTAGCTAAGGTCTGGAGTCCAGCTCTTCAGTGCATGGTTGCAGGATTCTCTCATAGCCCATGGGAATGCCATTAGTGCAGAGTTGAAGGAACGCAGCAGGTGAAACAAATAAGGCATTGCCTCTCGTCGGCATGCTTCATTTCTCCATCCCCTTTTGTCAGTGTATTTTCTTACTCTCCCTCGTGCTCTCTCTGTCTCGCTTTCTTGCTCTCTCACTCCTTTTCTTTTTGTGCAGTTGTGGATAGTAGTACTCAACAGGCTGGGTGTGAAATTTGCTCTGAGCATGTGTGGCGATTTATCCTGCGGTGCTGGCCATTTCTCAAAGGCTTAACCCTTTCCTTTACCACAAAGAACCATCCACATTCAACCATGACATATCAAAGTTCACATAATGAAGGAAAGTGTAGGTCTTATTTAATCTCTTTTTTTCAAATTAGGGGTATATATGCTACACCATGCATACCAGTCTCTGAAAGAGGACATACTGCATTGTGCTGTTAAGGTCTTTACATGTGAAGTATGCTTCATTCCTTATGCACATGACATTCATTACAAGCTTTTTCCATGTGCAAACCTAGTAGCTGATCATGCCCTTAGATATTTATCAGAGCATATAAGAGGCAAAATAAAATAATTGCAAAGCCATCAAAGGCTGTATGTAGCCAAGGACCATGTATTTAATAGTAAATGAGTGCATACTTAACATACACTCAGTCTTGATGATGAGTTTTAAAAGGAAGGGAATCGTTGAGAAAATGGGATAAAATGTAAGAAGCATATATCATAAACCTCAGGAAAATAATGAATTCCCCAAAATAATGTTGCTTTGATGCCAAGCCATTTTTTTTTACAAGAAACACAACAATGATGGTTTGAAATACTCTACCTGTAAATGTGTTACAACAGTTAGTGTGTGCACTGTCCTCTCTAAATAATCAGATGTTGTTTGTGTATTATGTAGTTGTTCAGTTAGTTCACACTACACGATTTTTGGCTTTCGCTTGATGTTCGACACTTATCTCTATCGCTCTGTGAACTATTCAACAACTCTATCCAAGTGGCCCGCTGAGCACTCAAGAGACTGAAATTAAATATTCTGCAAGTTGGATATCTGCATCTCAGACTGGCAACTGTGGTGGGGGTGGGTAAATGTAAAAATGTGGCACAGGACCATAACATTTCTTTAAGTATTCATAGAGCAATTTTTAGTACAGTTTAACATTTTTTGTAAAAATTGTTTTTGACATTTCACATTATTCTCTGACAACTTTTTAAAACTTAGTTGCTTCTATGAGACAGTTTAGCTAATTGGAAGGCTAAATTTAAAGCTCAGTATCTCAAAACTGTTTAGAATGTGGATAGAACTGTATTTTTCAAGGGGACACCAAGCTGTGGTGTTTGTGTGGCTCAAATCATTTTTATTTTACACTACAGATAATAAGGTTTGGACACTTTTTGTTGTCTACATGAATTTTTGGACATAGTAGCATTGAACCTCTACTCACTTCTTTCATTTTGTTTTTGTAACAAAATGTAGTTTAAGGGAATCATCTGTGCCTGATTATCATGAAGTGTGTTAAGCCCCTAATCTTGATTGGTCATGTAGTTTAAAAACCACAATGACTGATACATTAGATCCAGTTTTGTAGTGAATTGTACGGAAATCTGACCAACCTAAATGTTGTTTAGTCATTTGGCATTCAGGGTATCCGGTTCAGTCACATCCACTTGTTCATATTGGTTTGCTATATGAGTAGTAAATTGTAAATGAGTGTAAATGAAAACATATATTCTATAAGCTCATGTGCCAGCCCCTAATATCTTCAGTTCTTTTTCTTAATCATAGACATTTCTCTGTGCTCATGCTGAATTTTCACTAGACTCATGAGTACAGGAAGCAACTTTCAGCAACACATTCTTTAGGAATCATCCACACGCAAAGGCACAAACGCACACACATGCACAGCGGAACATGGAAAATGTTTTAATTCAGCATGATAAAACATCCGTTCTTCATAAGATGATTGAGCATAACACAATTCCGAGCGGTGATCCATCCATCATGAGCTGTCCCCAGACTGTGAAACACATTACTGTACATCAGACCAGCTCTGCCAGAATCATTTTGGCTTCTGTGTAGAGAATGAAGCATAAAAACACATTTTATTTACAGGATAACAGGTGTGAGCCATGCAGGATTCGATAATCCTCAAGTCACGGCTTGTAAATCCAACGTATTTTGGAACACGCAAGATGTCATGCAGTATGAACTCTTATTGGCATTTATATTTTCGTAGCCATTGCTAACTGGTGGGTGAAATAAATGCCTACAAAGCTTGTTTTATTCCTTACTGACTGTGCAGCTGTGCATGCACAATTGTCTTTAAACATACAAGACAAGCGGATCACTAAAGAACACTGACCTTAAGTCGAAACTTGGGATAAAATGAAATGTTGCTTGCATGTCGGACCATTTTATAATTAACCCAGAAGTCTGACCTGCTTGTTCAACATTCATGTCTGAAATAGGAGATGTGTTGTAATAAGCAGGTGTCCTTAAACTTTAGGCTATGTAGTTTTTTATACACTTTATAGTTTTTTTATTCAATTTTATTTATCATTTCTAGTAGTCTTAAATATGTACACAAGTGTAGTGATTGGAGGGTGGCACGGCACAGTGGCTAGGGTTCACTCGTGTTGGATGACCCTTGCTGAGTCCATATCCTTTAAGGTTTTGCCTTAGGCTTGCTCAGCAGGGGTTTGGCAGTCCTTAACTCTGTAAAGCTGCTTTGTGACAATGTCTATCACAAAGGGTTTCATCCCCAGATGGGACGGTCTTGGTCCATTTTGTGTGGGGTATGCATGTTTTCCTTGTCTATGTGTGGGTTTTCTTTGGGAGCTCCGGTTTCCTTCCACAGCTACCCTGAGACACTCAATTATCCTACAGGCATCTGGCCACTAGGATAAACTGCACAAATCACTGCATTTTAGTATTGGGCTTAAGCCCTAATAAATAGGGAGGATTGTGTCTGGAAGGGCTTTTGGTGTAAATACTATGGCGAATTCTAAAACGTGAATTATAATCTGCTGTGGTGACCCCTAATGGTGCATCTGATAGAAAAGCTTAGTTCGAGATCTGGATTCTGCAATAATTAGTGTCTGAACACTTTTACATTTTTGGATGATGCATTAATCATCACTTCTGTAGTTAGCTTTTGCAAATATTGACACAAATGCAGTAGCTTGCTGCAATCTTGTAAATCTTGGCTTAGATATGCAGTTTTTGATTAAATTGTTTGATCTGTTTGGACCAAACACGTTGTCCCAGCACATTTGCAGTTTACGGAGGGTAATCAGTGATGTCAGTGGATTTGCATGCTTCACATTTCTAATGTAAACTATTTATCTTTGCTGTCCATTCTCCCAGCTGCAGTATTTGAACCCTGTCAAATCGTGCCGCATTTCAGTCTTTGGTTAATATGAGTCCGAAGGGCAATTTGAACAAAGCCCCTCAGGTCAGAGGTGAGGTACAGAGCTTCTGTTTGTTTGTTTGCTTGCACTCTCACTCAGCAATTTTTTTTTTTAATATCAGACTCGAGGTGGGGCAAACAAAGCCCGGATCGCTCCAGCATCCATTTAGATAGCTGCACAGCTAAAGCAGGGAAGAGATAATAATAGATGGTTCGGATTAGAGAAAAGGACTTGCCAAACATGCCAGTTTGTCTGTGTGAGTGAAGTTGGTGCTCACTGGTCCATTTATTACGAAGATTACCAGTCTTGTGTTAAAAGTAGCAACAACCGGAAAATTTCATTTTTTGTGTAAATATGGACAAACGTCCTGGCTGAGCGTTTGCACTAAATAATATAATCTATTTATTCAGTAAAATTATGCTATATTAAGATATGTTTTTTTGATACTTTTTTAAAAACTATTTAGAAAATCTATTGTCCGTATTTTTCAACGTGGTTGGCAGACAAATTTAACTGCCAGTAAATTAAAATTCCAGTTTGAGTCACATGGATCTTGGCGCTGTGTAATGATCTGGTATGCTCAATTGCCTTCGGAGTTCGGCACTTGTTCTGGCTGATCTGTTCTGGTGCAAACTAGATTTTGAGTTGGTTTGGTGAACTAGTGTTCTGATCTGGTACTGCAGAATACTTGTTTTTTTCTGAGTGAACTGTGACTTCACATGTGGCCATATCCAGGCTGAGTTACTCTGCTGTTTAAAAGTGGAGTTCGTGCTGAAGTTTTCTTTTAAAGTTGGTGTGATTACATTTTGATAATAGGGTGTGCTAATAAAATGACTGTGTGTGTGTGCAGTACAGAGGGATTATAAGCAATAATAGCACAATGAAATATGATTATATTGTTTGGTATTTTAATGATAATAAACAGTGTTATGATTTATTTCACATGAATGAAATCCTTTAAGGTAAATCTGGGGGTAAGTCTTGGGTGGCAACTTTTGAACTAGAAAAGTGTGTGTGTGTGTGTTACAGTGGATTTGATTATCACGGTTTGTGGCGTGGAACATAATGATGTTTTCTTGCTCAAGTCCAGTAGTTATCCACCACGACCGTGGTGATAAATTTCTTACAGTTAAGCACAGCTTTTTGAAAAACAAACATGATGTTGGTATTTTGGTCTTCACTTATGCTTATAATACTCACCGCTGATGATGTCCCCTGGTTCACAACAACTAGTCAAAACGTGCGTTGGTTCTCTACCAAACACTGACGTTTGAAGGGACCCGAAACCATTCAATAATGTGAGTTTTTATTGGTGGAAAGTGAACAAATGACTTCTGACTGGATATGCATTGTGTCAAAGCATGTTCTCTATCCAGAACTCCGTAATCCGGAAATGGCAAGATTGTGAGATTAAAGGACAAAGAAAGTAAAAAACTTAAACTATATAGCACTGTCAAGGAGGTCTTGGGTTTGATACCTAGAAGGGGTGGTTTGAGTTTTTTTCTGTGTAGTTTGCTTGGTTGCCATTGTATGTGTGGGTTTACTCCAGGTGCTCTGTTTTTTTTTGTTTACCACAAAACTAGAAACATGCAAGTAAGGTGAATTGGAGATGCAAATGTAACAGAATGTAAATGATTTGTGAAACATGCTGTTAAAATATCAATAAACAAACTATCTTCCTCCATAGTGATCCCTTCTACCAGGACATGGGCAAACTCACTAACTGTTTGTATTTTATGCCTCAGACGTTTTCAAAATGTTCTTCATATTATATAGTGCAATTTTATTGAAGTTTTTTCTTCATGTGTTTTTAAAATAAATGGACACTGGGAATATAAATGTCTAGAGCATTTCATTTGCGGCTCGAAAAACGCAATGCTGTGATCTTGCTACATAACCTAAAAGCTGCACTGAGGTACCGTGGAAGCTCCTGGCGAAGTTTTAATTTCTCTGGGGCTTTCAAAATTGCCTGTTTAGGTTGTGCAAGGCATTGTTCAAAGCATTCATAAGATACTGCTCCAGGTTGTACAGGACGGCCATATGGAGTTCCATAACATTGTTACTTCCTAATTGCCCTCTTCGACAAGTGCCAATTTCCTCCAAGAGCTAGAGGAGTGGGGAAAGAGAAAAAGCACTGCTTTGACATGTGTCAAATCCCCCCCCTCCCCATTGCAGGTGGAGCAGAGTATGGCCGAGATGGTTAAGATGAGGGGTCTCACTGGGTTTGTTTTAGCCTTGTCGGCCTCGTTAGAGCAGCCCCTCGCACCCAGAGCAGAGTTCTGTAGTGGCCCGGTTTTTAATTCTAGCCAGCGATCAATAAGCATGAGAGTTCGGTTTTGGGCTGCTTGGTCACTCACAGGGGGGACAAAACACCATCCAGTTCATTTTAGTTAGAGGTGTTTTTACTCTGATCTTGTGAACATCTGGTCTCAAACATGAGTTTGTAATGAGTCACGTTTATTTAAGACCGTTCTTAAAAATGTACAGATGAGTTTACAGCAGATCATTAGGTTAGTAATAAGGCATGATGGTCTGTATTTACACCATAATGGCATGTTATAATGCTTTAATGCTAAGCCAGTAGGGTGAATGTAAATGAATGAACCATGAATATTATGTATATTGTTTTGTGGCGATTACCATAATGACTAGACTTTGACCACCTCTTGTTTGGGCTAGTAAAGCAGCCTCGACTAATGAAATGCATTTCTTTGTCTAAAAATGAAGCTCTTTCTGCTCCAGTGCCAATGCATGTGCATTTCTAATATTCCAGCACAGGTGTTCCCATGAGGTTCGGTGACCTCAGGGCTTATTAGATTGCTCCGCAAGCCACACATGAATGCTCAGTCGGAGTGTCAAAACAGGGTCCAGACTTTGCTGTTTCATCTAGCATCTCTTGCTGTCATTTGTTTATTTATTTATTATAATTTTAATGTCATGTTTAACACCCTTTAGATTACATTTATGACATGAAGGATAATTACAGGTTACACAAGATTCACAAGTTTTTGTCTTTAATGTCAAACGCAGTCACAGAAAATTTTGAGTGCGGGAGGAAACTGGAGCACATGGATGAAAACTGTGCAAAAACAAGAAAGGGACCTAGATCCAATCCACCAAAGAATTAAACCCAGGACCTGTAAGAGGATGGCGCTACTTCTCGAGCCTTTGTGTCACCTTCTGTGTTATTAAAATTGTGGTTGAACTATCCGGCGTTTACTTAAAGAGAATTAATGCATTTACAGGCATTTGACTCCTCTATCATTTCTTTCTAAAATTCTTCTTTTTGTTCCGTGTGAAGAAAAGAATAAGAAGATACAAAATTGTACATAACTGTAATCTTATTTTTTAAACTAATGAATCTTGCAGTAACCACCGTTTTCTTTCATGGTTGTTAGCCGAGGACATTAAAATCCCAATTAAATGTCAATTTAAATAGACCAAATGTTTCAGATATTCCAATGATCCAATCTTTTATTATTGTATTTGACGCACTTGCCACTTGATCGTTTGGGACCGATGCCTTTTCAGCCATGTGTGTACTCAATAAAACCGTTCTTTGTTTAGTTTATTGATGGTATAAGTAATGAGAGCACACTTCCCACAATGTGCAGTGTATTTGTAATGTGGTTTATTCTGTAGTTGATTCTGTACAGTAACTGTAGTACAACGCAGAAAAATCTTTGTTTTAGTTTCTTTGTGTTCTCAGAGAAACAAATGGTGCCTTTGGGAGATTGTTTGAAATATCTTTCGATGGCCCATGTCAAGGAGCAAGCCACCCCCCGCCCAACACACGCACACACACATACAGACAGGTACCAAGATGCAATATACATGGATGGTAGAAGAAATTTAATCCCCATTTTATTTTAGGCAGTGTCACTCAGAGGTCACATAGTGGGATTATTGTAGGATTGTCTCACCGTGAGGCTTCATCACCTTTTTATTTATTTACTCATGTGGTCCAGCAGAATGCTCTGAAGTACTGAAGTCATACTTATCCTTTATTTAAGAAGATTGGCCTGCACATCAGGACAAGAACGAGAGAGAGTGGGAGAGTGAGCGAGAGAGAGAGAGGGGCCGATGGGTAATGGCATGCCTCTGCTTGTTGATGGCCTCCCCGATCAATACAACACAATTGTGTTCTCCAGTCTTAGAGACCAGCATCAGTGTGGTGGCACTTATTGGGTGATTGCCTCTGATGAAGTCTTTATTAGACTCTATTGACAGATTCATTTTAGCCCTCTTGCCCTAGTCTGCCCTTTTCTACCAGACCCCCTCGCTCAGTGTAAAGTAATAGACTCTAAGCCTGGCCTTAAAAGTTTCACACTAGTATTATTAAATTATTTGGAGTTTTAAAGCTTAAGAAAGACTTTTGACTTACTTTTCGAGTTACTTTTATGATTACGTGAAGGTTTTCGTCTTGAGTGGAAAAATACGTAAAGGACCTGTTAGAGGAAGCACTGTACGCTTTTAATGTGATTCTGTAGATATTGTTCATTACCTTCTGATTCATTGGAATTTAGGATGAAACCACACAATGATCAAATGTATAAGTAAAGAACTGACCAGTCACTTTGATAACAATCAGGTCAGGAAGGGGTTCTTTAAATGATTTGGCTCAGGATAAAAAGAAAGGAAGAAATGCTCAAATTGTTTCATATTTGATTTTCAAACAAGCAAGAGATCTTATATTCTACCAGTTAATACTTAGCGGTCACGTGCACTTTCTGAAATCCTTCTAAGCTCAGGTTAGGCTTTGAAGTAAAGATGCTACTTGCTTTTTTGTGAAGTTTTTTTTCCTAGTGTCCTAATCCAGGCTCTATTGCTATGACAAACAGAGCTTCAGCTTAGTGATTTCAGCGCCTTTCGTGACTCCGTTTCATTTCCCCCCCGTGTTGTTTTACCTGGTTTGTGTTATGTTGCCCTCGCTCTCACATCGCTGTTGCTTTCAGAGGGGCGGCTCATGAAACCTTGGCGGACTGGCCCGAGGTGTTTTCCCATCCACCGATTCAGTGCTTGGACATAGCCCATATTACCCTCTGTAACCACTGTGAGCTTAGGGCTTTATAAGGATCTAATGAGAACCTGCACTTTTTGTTTTGTATTTTGAATTTTTATGTAGTACAAGCAAAAGCTAAGAAATCTTAAATTATGAGATGAGATTTTGCTTCTTTCCTCACACACCAACTAGTTAGCCAAATTGCTATGATCGTTTATGTGGGAAACTGGTCGTGTCTGGGTGACTGCTCCGGTTTTCTTCCACTGTCAAATGACATACAACTGAGGTGAACTTAAGATACAGAATTGTCCATAAATTGTCCATGTACGATATAACTCTGTGAAGTAATAAATGTACAGAGCTGCTACAGTTTTATCATGGATGTAGATAATTTGTAACAAACAAATCCATATGAGATACTGAGTGAATTTGTTTATAATCCTTTTGAATTCAGCAGCCTACGAGCACTACTGCAACGTGATAAATGTAGGGAATATTGAGCTATTTCGAACGCGGGTGAAGTATTTTGCTGTGTATTTATGTGTCGTGTTGTTTTTCAGGCCTCTCAGAAGTGGAGCCCAACGTGTTCTTGAGACCCTTCTTGGAGGTAGTTCGATCTGAGGACACAACTGGGCCAATCACTGGACTTGCCCTTACATCTGTCAACAAATTCCTGTCTTATGGTCTCATAGGTAATTTATACTTTCTTCATTATTTAGTGTTTGGGTTTTATTTTATTTATTATTCAGAAATCTTCTTCAACGGGTGAGATACTCTCATGTGTCTCATTCGTCTCATCCAGTTATAAATCAGGGCAAATAATTAAAAAAATCGTACATTTATGAAATGTCAATAGGAGATTGGATTACATGACTTTTGTGTTAAGCACTTGGAAGTAGTAAGAAGAGTCTGTTCTTATCCTTAACAGAGAAATGTTATACCAGAGGATTGCATGTGTGAAATCGGTACATGGCACCAGATGTTTGTCTCCCATTAATAGCTAGTGCTGTTAAAATAAATAAAATCACTGCACTTACCAAGCAGTTCAGTGGTTTGAGTGATAAAAAGATGCTTGTCTGGAAGGGCATCCAGTGTTATACTTATTCCATATCTACCTGGAGAAACTGGAAGAAAAAAATTAGTTTGTTCTTTCATTGATGTCTGAATGTCGTTTTTCACTTTAGTAACATTCACGACAACAGGATTGACAAAATGGGCAATTTAGCTCACTTGCATGTTTTTTTAGACTATGGTCGAACCTTTGGTGAACACATATCAGATTCTGAACATCCCACCTGGGGTTTGGAGAAAGGAACTTCTTGATGTGAGGCGTCATTGCTCATCTTCTAAGCCAAAATGTAAATAAATCAATAACAAAACTAACAATAGAAACGTGTGTTATTCAGTGAATAAATAAAAAAATATTATTAAATTATTAAAAACAATTATAATAAATGCTTTAAATAAATTACAGGCGTTTAAACAATTAATCACAGACAGAATATTAATGAACAGTTTCAAACAGATGAGTTCTACACTCTCTCAGGACTTGATTTGACTGCATGTGTTTATGTAGCAACCAGTCCTGCCACTCCAAGGCCAGGATTTTCTTGCATGCCACACATACATGCATAAGGACACAGAGCTCTCTAAAGTATCTGGTATACTTAAGTATCATAAGCTTAAGTTTCTCAGACCGTCCTGCCTGCTGTCATCACCTCACCGTAAGACGTCTCAGTGAGTCCTTAATTTTATTTGTTTCAGATACTGTAGAGTGGCCTGTAACATGTGTTTAAAAAATGATCTTTCGATTTAGAAAATTTTTGAGAGAGGTTCACTGAAAAGCTAAAGGTTTAGTACAAACTTCCTGAGGTGCTGTCAAACAGATTTTTCAAACCAACTTTTGTCGGCTGGCGGGGGATTAAAAGTGCACTCGTCAATGTCATTGTACCTTTAGAGGATAATCTGCTTCGGTGACTTCTGAAATAAAAGGTTCGTAGGGTAATATAGTTTTTGGGAATGTTGTTTGCTGCATTGCTGTCATACTGTCTGTCCACTTATACAGCTTTCTAACATACTCTGACATATCAGCGATTACTTACAGCTCTGTAACACAAAAAGAGCCTAGTTAAGGTGCAATGTATAAATTTGTGTTTGATTAAACTGTGAACAGTGTTTTTATTCTGTAAACTAGATTAATTGCTCATTAACTCATAAATTGTGAAACAAACAAAAGTAGTAGGTTTTTGTAGTAGGGTTTTATTTTTTCATCAGAGCTACATGTTTTCATTTACTAAACACACTAAACGTGATTGCGCAGTGTGTTAACATGTCTAACTTCTCTACTTATCTACCAAAAAGTTAGTCACTGACCAGCTGTAGTTATTAAACACAATTATATGAAACAAAAATCAATGAGTTTCTTTTATAACATATGTTGTTCATGTGTTGTTTTTTTGCTAAGATATGGGAATGTTGGGAGCTCTTTTTCTCACAGTCCAAAAACATGCAAACGAGGTAAATTGGGGGAGAAAATTGTATATTTGTAAACTCTAAATACTTTTTTCATCATTGTGCTTTTACACACACACACGCACGCATGCACGCACGCACGCACGCACGCACGCACGCACGCACGCACGCACACACACACACACACACTAGTGAACGAGGGCCAGGGAGCAGTTAGGGGTTCAGTGCCTTGTTCAATGGCACTTTAGTCATGACCTGTTGACTCTTGTTGAATCAATCCGGCCACCTTCCGATCACAATCCCAGTTCTTTTATCACCAGGACATGGCTGCTCAAACTATGAATCAAGTATTTTGGTGTATTTTCCTAGAAATAAAAGGATATTTATTATTTAGATATATAAAAGGTAGTCATAATTACTTTTTCACAGCTAGCTCAAATAAAGTAATTATGATTAGTCAGGCATTAATGTAACCAAAACTGTTAAACATGATTTAAAATCCTAAAATTACTACTAATGTCAAAATAAAGTTTTGGTATTTCGTAAAAATAAAAATAAAAAAAAATTTAGCACTGGTATTGATGCGCTCTGCTTTTACTCTCTGAGACTAGCGGTGGATCATAAATGCACTAGTCCACATTGTGTGTGTGATTAAGTGACCTTTTGGTGTGTGAGCGATTGTGTGCTGATTGACAGGTTATGCTCATTCAGGCTTCACTAATCTACCACGCAGTATGACATTATCGTTATTCCATATTAGCATTCCACAGATGTAACACACACCACACTCGCAGTTCATTGTTTTATAGCTTCAGTCGACTTCCAGATCAGCTCAGTTTCATCTCTTGGCACATCCAGGCACCTAGCATTTGTACAGGATGAATTGTAGCTTAGACTAATTCAGCTCTTCTGTGTGTTAAACTGCTCGTTGATGGCCGTGTTATCCTTCTAAACGACAGACTTTAAGAGGTTTCAAGTCATCTTAGTGATCCAGCAGCACTCACTTCATAAGGAGCACTGCCATCTATCGACCAAAGTTTGAAACAAACTCCAATAGTGCATTTCCACAAGTCGTTTGAGTAGTCTAGATTCGCTTTTGATCTAATTTTTAAGACACTAGTTTTTAGTGGCCATTCAGCCCTAACAACGAATATAAAGATTTCCGGCGTTCGTTTTGGTTTCATTTTATTGATGTGTCTGGTTCTGTCTATGCGTACAGTTGAGACCCGAGCTCCTTCAGCACACCGGGGGGGTCTGTGTCTGTGCTAGTGAGCTTGTTTGCTATGGGGTTAATTCCCCTCAATCTCTGGCCTTAGGTTGGCTGGCTCTGGGGGATGGCGGCACTGACAGATATTCCGATCCCACTTCACCTTTTTTCACTCTAGTCCCTTACTGTGAGATTTCCTCCGGCTAAACTGTGCTGACTAGACCACGCAACAGTGCGTTTCATCATGATTTCTAAATAAAATCTAATTTCCTCTTGAAATAGTTGGAAATTATTACATTTCTAATGAAAAGATGCAAAAAAAACCCAACATTTTACTGTAATATTGGTTGTTTAGTTTTGAAACTAGAATTTAGTTTTGAGACTTGATTAGAGTACACCAGACTACATTTTTAGTTTTGTTCTCGTTTACATCACACCATTTGCACCAACCATGGTTTTATTTACTTGGTAATTATTTACATTCAATATTCAAAAGTCAAAGATTTCTTGTCATATGCACAACGAGGAAGCATGTTCTTTGTACAATAAAATTCTTACTTTGCTCCTCGCTAAGGACGTCCAAGTAATAAAAATAAAAGTGTTTAGTAAAAGTTTACTTTTTACAGTTGGGAACAAAAATATGTGTCAAAGGAACCACACAAGTGCCCATGAAACAGTTCCATTAATAAACAGTGATAAATCAGATTATTTCTGATGTTGATTTAGAAGAGATTAAGAGTTTTAACAATCTTGTGTGTCTTAAACAGATTAATTCACTACTGAACCAGTGTTTACGGATAAAACTCACTCTCTCTCTCTCTCTCTCTCTCTCTCTCTCTCTCTCACTCTCTCTCTCTCTCTCTCTCTCTCTCTCCATAGTAGAAATTTTTACTATAATAATAATGATTTTTGCCATTTATAACAATTTATAATGTAATTCCACTGAAGTGTCTATATTATTAAATTATTAATGGAACCTATAGACTAATTTATTTTTAGGTTTAGTCACAGCGGATTGAGATCCACATTACTGACTTGCCGCAGTTTTTATTTATTTAATTTCAATTTAATACTTTACAACTGGCAATACAATGCACTAGCTCATGCATCCTAGTGGGCAGGTGCCAATAGGACAATTTAGTATCTATAATTAAACATCATGTTTTTGGACTGTTCGAGGAAACTAGACCTCATACACAGATGTGGATGTTCTCCACACAGATAGTTCCCACCAAGTTTGGGATTAAAACTAATCTAATTAAGCAGCTGATTATGTTTGGTGCAAATTCAAGCCAGAACTCTTTCTGAAAATATTTAATAATTTATTTTGACACTTATTGTATTTTTACCAACAGTTATACTTGTTTTTTTTATTTATATTGCAGTATTATACGTTTATAAAATACATCCTTGTGCAGCTTTAGAGAACCGCACCGATCTCTGCGACCTACGCTGAGGACAGACATGCACTCTACACAACATAATACCCACGATGCACAGCTTTCTCAGTGATGATCGTGTCTGAATGGACTTTGACTTTCCCTTTTTACTATTCGGCAGCTGTTTAAAGCCGCTCTCGCACATGCACACAGTCCCCCAGTCCCAGTCGTACCGCTGTTATTTCAATGAGGACCTCGCTGCCTGTCTGTGTAGCTGCTGCCAAGTCGGGATTAGTATCTTAGATGACTTCTGATGTTGTGCTGAATAGCCCATGAATCCAGTTTCCATGGAGATTAGGAGTTGGATGAGGTTCTCAAGTTTATTGGGACCCTTGCGTCCACATAATGCTGTATTTAGCAGAGCTCATAACCCTCTCTGTCATACGCTATCACTACAAGGTTGTTGAAAACAGGGGATTTAAGTCGGAGAGTTTCACAAATGGGTTTCCGTATTTTAAAAATAGCAAATTCATATTGTAGTAATTAAAGTATTACATTGTTTCTTACTTTTTCCTTGAAACTCTTTTTAAAAATCTGATCCATTTGTTAATCCGTGAGGATAATTAATGTTAAAAAAGCTGAAATTGCGAATTGTAATTTGAAGCATGTCTCTTGATTACTCAGAGAGCGAAGGCCACCCAGTCTCCTCATTTCTTGTGTCAATTGTTCTAAGTCAAATGTTTTCCGATGTTGACGTGCTACCTGCACAATACTCTGGTTTCCATTCCATGCGCCCTTTGCTTATTAGTTAATGAAATGCTCTTTAAAGTGGTGGGAAAGAAAGGCGGTCTGGCTCCAGCTTGCTATCTGGCCCAGTTTAGGTTTCAAAACACTGACTCTTGTTGCCTAGACAGCCAATTTACCCACCTGCCCACAGAGGACACATCTGGTGATTAGATGTCAGATGGCCATGATTGACCCTTCTCGGGGGACATTCTGTAGTAGTGGGAATGTGTTGTATAAATAAGACTCTTTGCATATAATTATAATTGTTGTTAATAAATCATTTTATATAGTTAGTAATCGATTTGCATCAACAAGAAAGCGTGGATATTATTTTGTTTTTACTGTAGCATTTAAATCTCATGTTCCTATGATATATGAACCCTTTTGATCCCCTTTATCTTTACAGATGCCAATCATGAAGGAGCAGCAGATGGAATCGAGAATATGGCTGACGCTGTCACTCATGCCAGATTTGTGGGCACAGACCCCGCTAGTGATGAAGTGGTACTTATGAAAATCCTCCAGGTAATGGCTTTTGAAAATTGAAAATGGCACAGACCAGAAAGTGTTAAGAGGTTGCAGCACACAAAAAGTACCTTAAGTCCAGTGCATTTTATTCACACTGGTCGGGCGAAACACATTTTACTCAAGCCTTACAGCTTTGTTTGGATCTTTTCGATTTTACAGTATGTTTAGAGTATCATACAGTCATCTTGCTGATATGAAGATAAACAAGCATATATAGGTGCATAATAACATACTCACGCATGAGTTCCCTCATGAACATGTACATTTCACCTAATTGCAGTAAAGCCGATGGGGTCTTACAGTCTTTATCATCATATAGCTTATACATATGTAATGTATTAGTAATTATGTACTGTAAATATACATTTACACACTTCAGTTAAAATGGCAAAGGTTTTTGTGATGACACTACACAGAGATTTAGAGTATTATGGTCCCTAATAATACAAACAAAAGATTGCCGAATACATCCACGATTTCTTGATTCTTTAGAGTGAAAGTCTTTTTGAATCGACACTTGCAGAACTGTAACAAGGTCGGGTAGCACTACTCACTACAAGAAGCACCTGGGTTTAATTCCCAGATGCATGTTCTTTCTTTGTCTGAGTGGGTTTCATCTGAGCACTCTGGTATCCTCCCATAGTCCAAAAATTATAATAACTGGAGATACTTAATTATCATAGGTGTAATTCACCACTAGGATGCCTAAAATAAATGGATGGTAATGCTGGTTCTAAGACTGGATGAATTGGCATGGCATCTGGTACAGAAACTAAGTAAAATCATTTTGTGCAGTGTAATTATGTATGTTTTCTTATCAATTTTGGTTATTTTGGGAACTTTTTTTACATTCATTCTGTTTGTGTAGATGAAGGAAGAAAAAGTATTTTTGAGTTGTGCATTTCACCAGCTTTTATTATTATTTTAAAATCAAATTGATTTATTGATCAAGTACCTTGTGTGTGTATTGGGTATATTTTGTAGCGTGTATCATAATGGTGATCAATAATAATTCTGATAATGTTTGAGACTTTGCGCTCTACAGTCATTTGCTGCTGGAAACTCATGATTCAGTGACTGATTTTTTGTTGCGCTTGACCATTTTTTTTTTGTTTCAGGTATTGAGAACTTTGCTGCTGACTCCGGTGGGAGCCCATTTGACGAACGAATCCGTGTGTGAGATCATGCAGTCATGCTTCCGCATCTGCTTCGAGATGAGACTTAGCGGTAAGCCAAAGAACTACAGTACAATCCTGTCAAAACATTAGAACTCAATTCTAAAGTTCACCACAAAATCCACAACAATCTACTGTTATTAGAATGTTTACCAGTATCACATTGACATTTTATGTTGGCACAGTTGATGCTTTAACTGCTAACGCGGTGTAGTTCTCGGCTCCCTGCCCTCCCCCCAGTCCCTGAGCAGGGCACTAATAAAGCCCGAGAATAAATCCTGACCAAACACTGTAGGACTCTCGGGTCCTGAGCTGCTGCTGCTCCCTGTTTTCTAAGCTAATCTCAAACTCACTCTATCCATGCTTTCTCTGCCCTTCACAGAGCTGCTGCGAAAATCAGCTGAACACACGCTGGTGGACATGGTGCAGCTGCTCTTCTCCAGGTAACCAGAGCAAGGGGGTGAAGGAGAACGAAGAAGAAAGACAGCTAGCGAAGGGGGTGGAGGGAGGGATTAAGGACCCAGTTGTCTACTCGCTGCAAACATAATCAAACTGAACCTGAGACCAAACACAGCAGGAACTTGCTTTGTGTCTTTGATGGTTTCTAATTTCACTTTTAGATGCTTTCTAGACTTTTTAGGTTTTCTTCCAGCTAAATCACAGCATGTCTTAGTGGGGGGTTAAAGACACAAATGAAAGTAGTATAAGATTCGGCTTTATGCTAACATACGTATTTAAAATATTCAGTTATATTGACTAAACTGACAAGTATATGAGAGTATATTTTACTAAACTGATTACTGGAAAACGCACGCACACACGCACACAAAAGAATAAGAATAGAATAAATTAACTCTGCTCTTGAATGTTCAAAGCTGTATGTGCCATTTATTCATTTTCACATCCAGTTGATATTAGTCTAGTGGTATTTGATTAATATTATTGTTGAATTAATGAATGTTTTAAGCACGCAGTTAGAAGAATTGTATAAATACAATTCATGTCATTAATGCCATGTGCACAGTTATGATGATTGCCATTAATCCCAGTTCATCATAACCATGCTCAAGTCATTGATTAAATTAATTATAATTACGCATTTCTCTAAATTGGGTGCCTAAAACATTTCCCATTAATTACCTAAAATGATATCTGTCCACACTGTGAGTCAAGGCCTGGAAATTCATTGATTTCATTTAATTAATTGATTTCATATCATAAGATGATATGCACACGTGGGTCAGAATATTTGGGCTGCAGTTATGCAAATAGACAAATCCAGCACGCATGTTGATACCATTTCCTTCTAAATTGTTTCCATTATTTGGCCGAGTAGCCTCACAGAAGACTGTATTCAATTGAGTAATTTCTGAGTGGAGTTTGCATGTTCTCCTAGTATCTACCTGGGAATTTCCATTCAGATTACAAAAACAAATTTCCACAATTGTCTGAATGCAACCAAAGTGTTAAAATTGATGTTAAAATTCACATTTTCAGCATTTAGTAGACACAATTATCCTAATTGAATTACTGTTACAATTAAACACCATATTGAGCAATTTCAACAAATGATCACCAATAATGATCAGTTTGATAGCCATTAGAACAGGTTCTTGTGAATCTATATATTTATATGCGTTTATACCTATAGGTTGCTTCTAGTAGACATTCATGGAAAAAGGAGCTAACAGATAAAAGCCTATTCTTGATGTGGATTTGGAGACCATTCCTGTTTTTCTATTCTAAGTAAATAAACTGAGCAATTTCTTAGGGGTCCCCACTGCTCAGACCTCGGACTTCAGCATAATTTTTACTAACGCTGATTCCAAGCTTACAGATAATCACGTCGTGCATGAAAGGTTAATCATGGATGTAGATCTGATGCCTTATCTACAACACTATTACACCGCAATAAATGTCAATCAAACTACGTGCAGCTAGTCTCAGTCCTGCCACGGAGGTCATAGTGCACCGCTTTTTTTAATGCAATAACATGATTATGGAATGGCATTTATCAGAGCAGCGTATCTGTGGAGACAGCTCTTGTATTAGACTTCAAGTCACATCCCACTCAGACAAGAGATCGAGCTTACAAAACAACCTGGTCTACCATCTGCATATAGATGAGGACTGTATGTGTATACACACACACACACACACACAGACACTGTATTAAGGTTTCACTGAAATTAATTTCTTCTATGGTTAGAAGTTAAAATGATTTGTGAGATTATGCAAGTGCTATAAAGGGATTGTTTTTAAATGAAGCACTTCTTTTTGTACACTTTGAACCCGGGTTATTACTAAGCGTTGTTAGTTGTAGTGCATTTAAGTTTGCAGATGCGTAATAGAGAAACTGGGTAATAAGCAGTTGGTAAAGAGGTGGGCGCCTGTGCCTGCATGTGTCAGAGAGCCAGATAGAATAATGAACAGCAGATCTTATTGAGTGCTCTGGAGGAGGCTTAAGCAACCTGCTGAAAGCATTAAGGATGTTAATCTGTTGGACTCACAGATCATCCAATAATCACGCCTGCAAGACAACACTCTATTAACGTAGAGCAGAGTTAACATCAGGTCCTGTCTGTCCTACCGGGCGAGTGATGGCTTATTTAAGGCAAAGCTGCAGTGTCCACACGACGCATCATGAGAACATCATCTCATCTAATTTGGCTAATGAACCGGCAGCGCAGGTCAAAAAAGTCATGACTTGTGAACAAAGATGGCAGACCCTCTGACATATTGCCTCTCAAGTGACCTCTGAGGCCTCTGAATGTCCAGGACTTTTAATCTTCTCCAGCTGTGGGTAACTCACATTATTCCAGTTCTTGCTTTAAGCCTCTATGAAGAGAATTACAGGGTTGGACATGTTGGAATCCTTGGCACGCTGGTAAAGTTGGGAATCATGTCTGGTTTATAAGTGATTTTGGCCTGGATTTTTTTTTTGAGGATGATCATGAACAAAAAAAATTCTAACAGTATGTAATTGCTGATTGATATATATTTTTTTGCCAAAATAAGAACACCTGTATGGCCAGTTGTGGCCTAGTGGTTAGGACTTGAAACTGGACTAGTAATTTAAACCTCACTAATGCTAGGTGGCTGCTGTTGGCTCTTTGTCTCTGTTGGGTCTCGCTGTAAGTCACTGTTAGTGACTGTAAGTCACTTTGGATTAGGGCACTTGCTGAAAATGTAAATGGAGAAACTTCTTATCGAGACTTATGATATTTACGACTACTTAGCTTGAATGTTAGAAATGCTCTGACCCTGTCGTCTTGCCATCAGAATCTCAAATATTTACTCACGTCTATTTTTCCTGCTTCTAACATCAACGGTAAGGATAAAAGATTCACTTGCTGCCTTATTTATCCCACCCACTAACAGGGAGATGCTCAAGAGATAATCAGGATAACTCACTTCACCAGTTATTGGTCGTAATGTTATGCTCGGTCGTATGAGCATGTGATTACATATGATTACATAAACAATATGCATAAAATGGTAATTGTACTTGGGTTCCAGCAGTCTTCTCTCAGTGTTCCTGTAATGCTTTTATTCTTTCAACTCTTCGTTAACATTTAAACATAACATATAAACCATATTATTCAGCTGATTGATATGACTCATGACTTTAAAACATTTAATGTAGGACAGGAAATTGAAAATGCTCACGACAGGAATTTGATTTATTGTTTACATCAGTGGTTCCCAAACTTTTTCTGACGTGCCCCCCTTTTGTAGATGAGAATAATTTCAGGCCCCCCCTCCCTGCATCA
>JAOUQU010000030.1:3516703-3530387 GCA_028566735.1 Ammoglanis amapaensis
GTAGCAGAGCCTGGATTTGAACCCCCAACCTTTCGTTCACAGACCAACACTCTACCCACTAGGCTACACTGTCCCTTGTATACATATATATTTATATGTATACAAATTATATGATACGATTAATAATAAAATTGTACGTTGGGGCACTGAAATCCACTTTTTAACCCTGACATATAAGCTATTGTATTATCAGTTAGTTTTCTTGTTTAGTTTGTTGGATTTTGAATTGGGCATAGCAAACCTAATATGTTGTGGGTCTACTGTAACACGATTGGTAGAATTTTAATTTGTGTGATTGCATGCAGCTTGGGATTTTTTTACTTATGTAAGGTAAGTAAATTCAAGTGTAATACATTTAATTATATATGATGTTCGATAACTGATAAAATAATAACCAAACAAAATAATACCGCAAACAAAGAAATAAAGAGCTTACATAGTAAAGTAAGAGTTAGTAAAACCAATGTATTATTTCGCACGATTTTTCATTGGCTTGACATTGCAAGTACATTTAAAGGTTTAGAACTCATTTTAGTGTTTTTACACAAGTAATAAACCTAACAGCAGATTACATTAAGCACATTCATCATGACTAATATTGGGCAGCGAGTTGTTTAGATTTTTTGAGAGTTTATGAGAGGAGGAGAATAAAAAAGGAAGAGAAGAAGATGCCGTAAGTAAACCAAAATAGATGTGGTGAGGACAGCTGCATCTCTGTAGTAAAAGAATGAAGGTTGAGCTACTTCTGTGAGACCGAGCAGCGATTAATTTAAGATGCGACTTAACTTGAGATGCAGGGGGATTAGACAGCCTAGGCTACTATAAGAGTTTAAATAGAGAGAAATATACAATAAAAACATGTAGACTTCTTTAATTAGTTGATTGAGGTGTGTGAAATTGTTCTTATGCAGCTCAGCCACAGAACAGTACAGCCTCTTGGCCATACGAACATATATAATTGACGGTAGAGATTATTTGGATGCCTATAACATGTAAACTACATTACCACAACAACATTTATTCTGAAGATGCTGGGCACTGAACATAAGCAATTTCACTTGTATGTTAGAGTGTTGTAAAGCATGCAAACTTCTGAGACTAGCTGATCTTTCTGGCATTGACTGGATATTGGATCTGGATATAGATTTGAAGTGACTGTGTTAAGCATTGGGTGTGGTGGGAACACATTAACTGTTTGGGTTACTTCTCCAGTCTAAGTTAATACATTTTCACATTTATGTACACAATTTCGGCATTAAGATGCTTTTATTGAAAGCGACTTAAAATTATGACTGAACATGATTTTGAACATCAGAAGCCCAACTTGGCAGTGGCAAGACTTTAAATAGGAACCTTTTGTTTACTAGTCCAGTTCCCTAACCACTGAGCTACCACTCACCCAGTTGTAAAAAAAAATCATAATATGCATATGTTGTATTGTCTTTGTTATTGTGAACACAGTTTGGAAAAGAACAGTTTTTCATTTTTTTAATAAAAAATGTTCTTTACTTTTTATAGACTTAAAGATTTTGTGGATTAAATAACTAGTCGTTCTATTGTCTGGCTATTCTGTATAACACTAGAGATTAAAATAAAACACATTTAAGTTTCTCAGGCCGAAAGATCTGGAGACTTTAAAGGTTTGGTCCTTCTCTCCAGTCACTAGAGAGTATCAATCGTTCCAACGTTTAATATTTTACCTTTGACAAATATTGCTGATGATTCATGGTCCGCCACTTGTAATGGTTCAATCTGAGGCCTTTTACTGTCAGGATTGATTCATTTGCAATCAGTGGTGATGTGACAATTGCAGTGCTTGTTTTCAGTAGTGGTCAGAAGCAGTCCAGTGCTCCAGTTGAGTGATAAATTTTCATGGCTCCTAGCTTGTGGGCTTTATGTTGATTTACTACAGTGACACACAAATGATACCACTGAGCAGGCAGCATAGGAGTGAACCATCCTAGATCAACATTTATACAACTAAGTTAAAAATAATATACTTACAGGTGTTTCTGTTTCTAACAACTTCGAGAAGTCAACCATTTCCTATTCACTGGAAGGAAACACCTTGATGATTTAAATACATAATTGTCTTTTATTTTTCACAGGTCAGCTCAAAGTGCATGGTTTTTAGTTGTGCATGAAGTGAAATCAGTTAGATGCTGACAACCATTAGAGGTGTTGAATCTTTAAAAAGGGTTCAAAGATTCTACTTACATTTAGTTTACTTTCGGATTTGTATAAATTAAATCTTGAAATTTTTACCAATCTTTGCCAATTCTTTTACTTAGAAATTACACAGAAGTTTGAATAGTATACCAAAAACAAGAAATGGACAAAAATACTACGCTTGCCACAACATGAGGGGATATTTAAATAAGAATATGAATTGATAAAAATTAAGCATATATAAATCGTTCAATTATGCAAAACCAACTTTTGCACGATACACGAAAATGCACGATACTAAAGTCTGAAAATACTGGAGTATCTGCATGTTCACTGATCTTCAAAGTCTTGAAAGTTATACACAGATGACATTGGCAACAGCACTTAACACACGTAACATTGACAGAATCCTAAAGTGTGATAAGCAAACAGACTAAAGATAATATGCTCTATTTTTGTGAGCAGGGAATAAAAGCTTTATTTCTACTGTAATCTGTAAAAATGGGGAAATGGGAAACGGTGGGACATATAAACAAGAATCAGTGATGTTACATCTCTCTTCAATTTAAGTTTGAAGTCAAACTTCAATTGACAAATAATAGTCAGAATATTAGTACATGATTTGTGACTATACATAGAAAATGTATGAAAATGTTAGAAAATGTTTAATGAGAAAAAATGTTTAATGTTTAAGAAAAATGTTTAAGAAAAATGTTTAATGCTGTAGCTGACCAATTTGATTGTATTTTGTACATTTTAGTAAAACTATTTTATGGCGTCTACAACAAACATGTCTCACTAAGCTAGAGAATTATGTTTATAAAAGTAAAAACAAGTATGCCTTAATCTTTGTTAGTAAAGAGGGTCATACCCCACCAGTTGTGCTAAACATCAAAAATTGCCAAAAGCCCCCCCCCCCACACACACACACACCAACACCAACACTAACACTACCACCCATAATTATAAGTCTTGACACTTCCAGTATTTCAGTAAAAATGTGATTTGACGACCATTCCATAACGAACATATTTTGGTGGAACCTTGAAAAAAAGTTAATGGTGTTTGTAAAAACAGAGAAACAGAGCATAAAAGAAAATGTTGATTATTTTAAATATCATAGTTATCACAGTTTGAGAGAGAGCTTATCCAGGATTTTTCCTTCTCAAAGGATCAACAGAAAAAAATTGTCATTACATAAGTCATATTCCAGTTAAGGTTTTGCAAATGCACATAATGTTTGCATGGCATAAATCTGAAGAGAAGAGACTTATCTCATAATTCTTTGCTTAATGAAAATGGGTGCATGTATTCCATATCCTGGCATATTTCACCAGAGGTGGTTGTCTGGCCGTTTCGGGCCTCAACATTACAGCTCTTCTCTCACAGTGTTGTGGTACTGTAACCCTTCCACCCCTGTGGGGATCTAATCATTCCCCCGGCAGCACTGCAGCCATAATGAAAACCATATGTAACATGCTACTGTGTAGCTCAAAAAGGGGGCCTTTTTCATTGACCTTTAGCTTTGCCAGACACCCCTTATGGCCAGTCTGTGCCCAGAAGCCATCAACAGTCTGTTTCTACTCAGTATTTGACCACACACTCATGCATTTTGTAACCTGACTATGTATACATCATTTCTACTTACCACTAAAATACAGCTTTACACATTAAAAATCTCTAACTTCTAATCGCTCTAATATAACTGCACATTTATCATGAACAAACATAATGGTTTGGTAGAAAGTTGTTTTTACACTGTGAGACATTTAAATATTCTAAAAATTAGTGTCTTATTTAATGTTTAAGTTTAATGTAAAATGTTCATTCTGATCATTTGAACATGAACAATGAACATTACAAGCTACCCGAGTCACAAAGTGTGATAATATACAATGATTATGTAATAAATAATATGGGCAATAGGTATCTCATCACTACTATCTCATTCCTCATTATGGTGTGGTTCATAAAGTAACCATCTGGAATGCTCTTCCAAAAGTTTTGATTTTTTAATGTGCTTAGTGTGGAAGGAAAAAAGATTAAAGCCAAATTGCATTAGTGGCTTAAAAATCACATGAACATATAATTCGTGGACCTTTTCTGTCAGACAAGCTCTCAATATAAAACTTCCATTACCTACACAATGCCAAGAATATGACTCAGTCTCTCGAGCAGGATGAAACTGTTTGACTACTTTTTTCCTTGATGAAGAGGCTGTCCAAATGACGATCAAATGCGGTACAAATATTTACTTGAACCAATCGAATAGCGAACAAGTTTTAGGTTAAATGAACCACATAATTTTAGCATTTGTCCTGAAATACAGTAGCTGGGTTTACAGAAATATGATTTTAGTTTATATTTAGTGACTAATCATGTTTACGTAAGAAAAAAATATTTTAATAATTAAAAACCTGCATGACCCAGAGGTCTGATATGTCTGTTGCATGTTTATGCATGTGAAATGTTTTTTTTATTTTATTACTCCAACACAAGAAATGTTGGTTTCAGTGTGTGAATGCACTGTTTGTGGATTATTGTTGTTGTATGCACTTTTACTTGCATTTAAAAGTCCAGAGTTTAAATATAATTTTCAAAGCCTTGAAATGGTCAATAATAATTTTTCAAAATCCTCAAACATAATATAGATGCAGGATTTGTTTATGGTTTGGATGGATTTTGGATGTTTGCTTGGTATTTCTGACAGGTTATTTCTCTATTTTATATCGATCTCTCTTACCCCTTTTCAGGGTCCGCCTGGACGAGCTGGCTTTCCGGTAACTGTCCTGTTGTCTTTGTGTCTTTGTGTGTGTCCCTTTCTAGCCCGTTTTCAGTCTCTTGTGCCATATTGAAAAACTGTCTTATTACTAATCTATATATCATGAACTTATTATTAATCAAATTCAGCTTTTTTAGTTGGGCACAATAAGACATCTTTAATTCAGCAAGGCTGAGTCTTTCCAACTCTAAACTATTTTTTTAAACTATTTTGATCTTAGTTGGTAGGCCAGCTTCTACTTAACCTCTGCACATTGGTTGGCATCTTGGCCACTCTGCTTTGTGTTTTTTGTCGAACCGCTGGTATTACTAACAGAGCGCAAGCTGAAGACATATGGTCTTTATTAAAGCATGTTTTAAACAGGCTCTCAGCTGCAAGTTATAACAACCCGCTCCCCTGTTCATTGCACTTCTATTTATGAAACCCAAAAGAAACCACCAAGTTTTCCAAAAAGATTGTTAGAAGCAACAGCTCATTTATTCTAACAGTTTCTGTAATACGCTGACAACTTTTGTCATAGTTTGAATATAACACCTGCTTAACCGTTGATTGCAATATTTGGAAATATCATTTTACAGAATATATATATATATTTATATATACTGGGAGAGAGATTGAGAGAGAGAGGGGGCGAGAGAGAAAGAGAGCGAGCGAGCGAGTGAGAGAGCTCCATAGACTACAGAACTACAGTTATTGTTAGACTTAAGGATATTGTTATATTGTTAATGTTAATCTTACAGTTGTTTCAAAAATAGTTCTTTGGGCGCATTCTTAAAATGCCCATGGTTTATCAAAACTTTACATTCTTTTCAACCGTTAAACAATGGCACAGGTAGGTTATAGCTAATGCTATATATCATGTGCTAATGCACATCATTTATTTGTCTTCTCAAGCTAAATGATTAGATGCAAAATAAAATTTAAGTATTTTTTAATCAGCACCCTGGACAGAGTCAGTTGGACAACATCCTTCTTGATTTTCATTAATGTCATTGCAACCCAAACCCAAGCAGTGATTATTTATTCTATCTGTTTTTTTATTCAAATCAGATTTGAAAAAAAAAATTGAGAAAAGAAATAATTACTTCAATTTACTGAATTGAAATTTATTTTTTAGAATGTATATTTGTTATAATATTTAAGGGTTTATCAGTTGTGTAACCATTAGAAGAATTTGTTACTTCAAACTTGAGAAGATTTACATTTTCAGCATTTAGCAGACATACAAATACAATGGAACATCATTATGAGTAGTTGAGGTTTGCCCAGGGGCCAAACAGTGGCAACTAGGTGGTAGTAGTGCTTGAACAGGTGACTGGTGATCTCTAGCACAATACCTTAGCTACTAAGCCATCACTGCCATCATTGTGCGTCAAGACTAGAATGGACTTTACTCCGCCTCTGGGGCCGATTGGTCATCCAGGGCAGTTCCCTTGTAATGCATGTAAAGAGCCACGTTGGCATCATACAGCAGCAAAAAATCAGACAGGTTCAAACCCAGTAACACAGTTACAAAAGTCAGTCACTCAACAAGGTGCATGTGATTGTCACTTAAGAAGAACAGACTCATCAGTCATCTGTGCCTCAGTGACGTCTGTTCCAGTTATATTTGGCAATGCAGAGGGACATTATTTTGTAACGGAGCCATAAATACTGTACATTTGTATGGCAGGTGGCTTATTAGAGAGAGAATTGGTTGATTTTTGCAGAGTCTTACATATTAAAACATTTTTTTTATTTGGTGAGAACCAAAGAGCGCACTGAAGCTAGATGCTTATAAGCTTGAATAAACTTACAACAATCTCAGAGCAATTGGAATTGCCCCATTTACTGCCAGAAAAATTATTTACAAGTGTAGAACATGTAAAACAGCTGTGAACATAGTCCGGTCAGGCGATCCCAGTAAGTAGACTACAAGATGTTTAAAGGAAGTTTTCTTTTTGATCTTATTGAGATGGTGGGGGTGATTTATAACTGGCTCTACATGTAAGGAATCCCTCAAACGTCACACAGCTGAAAAAAATATGAATGAAATAGTGGGAAACATTCTTATCCTGTCTTGTCTCAGAGACCTGTTGACTGTAATAAGAAGCAAAAAATGTTTTCACATGGCTGTGTATATTGTATATACTCAAAATAATTATAATAAAAGTCAGTCAAGTCTGTGTAGAAATGGGCATCCTAAACTTATATTGTCATGTTCTTTCAAAAGTAAGACTATTTCAGATCATTAATTTAGATCAAAATATTCTAAGAAAAGACCAAATATTTCAATGCTAATAATTTCGCATTATGTTTTTCTTTCAGTGGCTATGTATCCATTTCTCAAAATGTCACTAATTTCTGCAATTCATGCCACTAGGAACATTTACTAAGCTAATTAAATATACTGTTTACGAGCTGCAGTGCTTTAATCTCACCTCACTGTCTTTTTTCTTACACTGAAATGTTCTCTAATTATGTATATGTTTTCTTTTCAATAAGCATCTAATCTTGCATAGCTGGACCATGAGATTTGTGATTTAGACTATGTGGCATGTCTGCATCAAATAGCAACTAAATAATATTTTTACAAATAGCTAAATTATTACTATTGTCTAGTTATTACTATTGTACTATTACTAATTACTACAATTGTTATTGATACAAAGAGCATCAGTTATTTTAGTACATAATATCAAACAGCCATAGCATTACGACCACTGACTTCACATGATTATCTTGTAATCAGGGTACCTGTTAGTGGGTGGGATATTTCATCCAGCATTTGACATTTTATCTTAAGAATTGATGTGTTAGCAAGCAAGATAAATGCCATCGTCATTGTTTGACAAGAGTTTGCCCAGGACTAGTATTTATTTTAAGTTATGAAAGCCAATGAAAGCAACATGGTTTTGGGTTATTATAGCTCAAGATAAATAAAATAAGTTAATGCTGGTTTTAATAGAAAGCTTTTAGCATACACAGTTAGGCACATATGACACACAAAAGGAGGACCAACATAATATTAAGTAGGTGATCATAATGTTATGGCTGATTTAGATATTTTGTCAATAATAGTAATCTTACTTCTTAAGAAGATTGTTAAAAACCCTGTTTCTGAAAGATATTTGTACAAAATGCAGTAAAAATAAGAATATTGCACAAGAGGCTTCTATTCTACCATGATAAATATAACCTTTTGATTGACTTCATAAAACTGCAAATCAGCTATAAAAAGAAACATATTTGTTTCATAGGCTCTATGTCAGATATTAAGAAAGACAGTGGAAACAGGTCAGATGAGCTCAAGCTTGTTACTGTCTAGTAAAAATAATAAAAGTCAAACATCAAGTATGGAATAGGTATAGCATAGGTAGTGAGGTATCATTGCATATATGGCGATTTTTGAGAGGCACATGCTGCAACAAAGCAAAATTGCTCAGGAATGCCACGATTATTCTAGTGAAATTCTAGTTATATTTTGTATGGGCAACAACGTAATAGGCTTGCGTGCTTAATAGGCTTGTTTGCGGTCCTGATCTGACCTTTATTTATGGTGCAGCACAAAAAAATATATACAAATATGCACAAATGAGACAACTGTATCTACAGACTGTTGAACAGTTGTGTAATAAGGAATATTGGAGAGATATTGTATGTACAAATCTGCCACTATTAAACTGTGTGTTTATATACAAAGTCATGTTAAAGAAAAAGTGATAGAACATGCTATCCAACCTTTTTGGACTTTGTTGCAGGCATTAAATCTAAACCACGTCTATAGTTACAAAATGCAATGAAGTCATTTTGCACTGGAAATTATTTATTTCTGATTTTATCAGTTAAAAGTCCCAGATTTCTAAAATCTTGCTTTGAATCCCAGAGATGATAGGTCACAACTAACGTGCCCTTGAGCAAGCTACCTAACCCCTAACTGCTCATTGGGTGTAGTGACTAGAGCTCCCCTGCCTCGGGCATGCATGTTCACTGCTACGCCCTTGTTTGTGCGTTCACTAGTGTGTGTAATTGTGTGTTTCACAGCACGGATTGGGTTAAATGTGGAGAAATATTTAATATAATATAAGTGTGTAGAATATAAGTGTGTAAAAGCGCAGTGGTGAAAAAAGTATTCTAAATTCTAAATATAGATTTGATAGAATTAACAAATCATATAATCTAATTTTTATTGCATTTTACAAATGTACCAAATTATTTGTAAATGGGGTTTGAATTGAATATAAAACGAATGCATATAAATATAGTTTATGGATTAAGATTGATGTTAGTGACAGAGTTTAGTTTACTCAATTTGTTTGGTTTACTGTTACTTATTTTATCTTGACTTTGCATTGATCATTAGGGAAACAAAGGATCAATGGGCATTCCTGGAAGAATGGTGAGTTAATTAAAAAGACCAATTAATCTTTATATATAATAAAGAAATTATAATAATAGTAATAAAATATAATAACCAGTAACTACATTACAGTGTCATGCCAGTAAATGTATAATGGTCAGGAAATTCACGCATTTTAATTTTCAATAAATTATAGTTTAATCTCAGATGGACTTTTAATTTTGGCTCTGATTATCAGCAAACCGATTTATGACAACAGATAAAAAAAACTCAGTTTTTAATGACCAAAATAACACATCTGGACTATATAGTTTCTGTGCTGAGTGTTTACCTATCTTGGTACAACACATTAAAACAAAAGATGAGTAAGTTCAGCTCAATTGTGTGATTTGTACTTTAGATTATTAGGTCAAGAAGATTATGGTATCTAAATGTACTTATTATCACAAGGAGATATTTAAATAAACTTGACAGACACAATGAATAGAAGACTATACCGAACAGCCAACTGTAATATACTGATTATTCACACCTATAACAACAATCACTATAAAGAGAAATTGAATTTAAAATCTCTAAAACCCTACCTTGTGTGACAAGGTCTTCAATACAGATTTCTTGGTTTGTAATCCAGCTTCTGTGCCAAATTGTTATTTTGTTTCTATCAATTGAAAGCACATAGAATGGCTGCTGAATGTGAAAAGTAAAGCTCCTATAAGACTTGATTTATGAGTGACTTATATACTCCATTGGGATATTCAAGTGTGTGGACCATATGTGTAGTAATTTTCTTTAAAAAAAACAACACTTTTTTCTTTGGCAGGTTTTAGCAGCTCTGAGATCTTCTTTGAACTAAGCACCTTCAATTTGACTGTAGTTTTTTGCTTCCATGCATTCCAGCAGATTTTATTTCAAATTTTCTTTTTTTTGCTGCATCCCTTTTCCAGACCTCGTCTACAAATCAGTCTGTCTGTACGAGTCTACTTTTCAAAATCTGCGTAGACTCGCAGTGATTACCACAACATTCTGCTGTGTAGCTTCATAGTACCAATCACACGTAAATGTCCCATCCCAGTATCCTTGAACCCTGACCGCAAGTGATGCAGTCCCTGTAGTTCCTTATTCTGTCATATTTCATCTTCCTTCAAACTTTTACTGCATGTTTATACCCACTCCATGCCTTTCTAACCCTGGTTCCTTTTTGTTTCTTTTCTTCACATTGTGCATGTGTCTGCTGTGACTGATCAGGGCTTAAAGGGAAACACAGGGGAAAAGGTAAGTGCAGGACGACAGGCTGCCTGTACGCTTCTGAGACTGTTCTCTTTCTGGGTGGTTTAATTTACCTGAAAAGAGGTTGAATTCAAAGTACTACGAATGCAGGTTACATATTTTACAAATAGTGTACAGGCCATATATCCAATAACATTGGGGTAGAGGATATTACTCGTGAGAAAAGGATTTTGCACAATGCTTACATTTAGTTATGCTCAGTGAAACAGCTTCCTAAAATTTGTTATGTAAAGATGTCCAAAAAGTTCTGTATGTTTGGAAAATATTAAAAATAAGCAGTGTTTATGAAACCTACCAAAGAGGCTGCATGTTCACAGTAATTGCTTTATTGTGATTATTGTAACTTATTTTTTTCAAATCCTAACCATCAATCAATTGCATATTTGTGTATTTATTGAACAATGACAAGATGGTTTGCGTTTTGATGGGCGTCTTGGAGTTCTGAAAACTTTAAACAAAAGGACACTGGGACTTAATAGACATTAAGGAAAAGGACATTGGAAAAAAATAAAAGACATGATGTAGGCTGTAGATATGCCATGGTCTAAACAAAAATAAAAATAGATTAAAAAATAAATAAATAAACACCGGTTTAATACATGCACTGTGCTAGGACTCTGTGCTAGGACTCTGGTTTGCAGACTGACATTCCTGTGCAATATGTGTGGGCAAAGAGAAGGGGTCTGCAAGAACGATGTGGCATTAACAAATCCCTTAAAAGTTTTTAATACTGTCCAAGTCTGTTACACAAAATCAGTCAGCTATAGAACATACTAAAATCTGACAATGAATGATGACATTATGGCAAATAGATATGAAATGTACAATAGTTTTATTAAATTCTTGTGAGTATGTTTGCCTAAAGGAACCCAGAGAGTGTTGTACACACATTTATGCACTTTCTTATTTTTTTAAATTTTTTTTTTTACATTGAACTAAATCCATACAGTTAAATGCACATTTATACACACACAAGGGCAGTGAGTGGTGGGCAGCCTCAGTTATGGTGCAAGGAGCAGTTAGAGGTTTGCTACCTTAATCAAGGGCACTTCAGTCGTGACCTGTCAGTTTTTACAAATTGAAGCTTCTGATCGCAAACCCAGTTCTCTAACCACCAGGACACGGCTGCACCACGTCTATAATTTATATAGTCGCTAAATATTTTTACAGAAGTAGAAAACTCCCCTCTTTGTGATTACTACGGAATTAATAAGTTTAGCTCGACAGGCTGAAATAATTTGTGATGTCTGGCGATGTTAGAACCCTGTTATAGAAACAAATCATATTCAGCAGATCATTTCTTCACCCATTTTTTCTATATTTTCCACATTTGAATCAAATTTCATCAATCAAAATGAATTAAATGTGTAGGTGTGCAGTTGTGGAAAGACATACATGTGAACATTTTAGGTGGCCATGATGACCAGTCCAGACCTGCAGAAGATTGAATTCAATGGCCATTTGATGTCCATCTCGTCCAATCACTTTAAGTGTGATTGGACTTCAACTTCTAACAGCTTGGCTTGAGATAATACAAAAAGTTAAGGATGTTCTACCTGGCTAGAGTACAGACACAACGCATAAATAGGAGTGGGAGTCCAACATTTCCTGAAAATACATTTTCTTCTCATACAAAAAAAATCTGCTAAGTTCATTTTAGTCATTAATTTGGCAGATTCTTAAATGTACTTTTTTAAATGTGCCTGTTTTATGCACAGAATTTCCTGTAATTTCGAAATGATTCACGTTTCCAGAAGTGCTTGGAAACTCTGCCATCAAATCTTGGGAGTTCAGATCGATTTAGGGATTTGCATTTTTCAACTAGTATATCTATATCAAAGTGTGAAAATAAATATTCCCACAGAACATAAAGGCATTTTCTCAGAAACATTAAAACCACTTTTTGAAGGGTGCCTGGTTCATTAAAGCTGTCTTACTGATTTGGTTTCGCTACAGAGAGCTAATTAGGAAAAGCACTGGTAATTTAATAGCATTTCCCACAGACCACAGAGTTTTGTGGGATATTGCTGGTAGGCTGGGTGCACCACTGTGGTCTGGCTGACACTGTGTAAATTATCCAAGTTGTGGCAAAGAACCAGTACACTGGATCTTATAATGCTTAGTATGTAGTATTATCTTACCTTCCCAGTAGCACTATTAAGACAAAAAGTATGACACACAATCACAAATAAATCAAATGGTAATTTGAAGGGCTTTTAGATTAAAATGTCAAAAATCAAGTCTATTTTTTCTGTCTGTCTGTTTGTAGGGAGCACCAGGGGAGCCAGGTCTATCTATCATTGGACCACGAGGACCTCCTGTAAGTTTCTTTACTTACTTATTTAAAAAGTAATATTTTATAATGACCAGTTATCATTTGTTTTAAAAAACTGTGCCCATGTAGGAAGCAGATTATTCCATTTTACACACCAGTGATCTTGCACACTAGTGATACAATTCTGAACACTGCGGTTCACAGTTCATCTGGGTCGTGACTGCAGCAGGCAAACTTGACCATCAAGTCTGACAGTTTGACAGAAGGACCGGAGTAAATGGGCAGGTCTTCAAATGCTTTCCAAAGACCATCGTTAACACATTCATTATTCATTGTATATGATTTGAGACACACTGAACTGACTTTAGGTTAGCAAAGCAAGTTTTCACACAGTAGATTAGGAAACACTGTTTCATCAAAAAGTGATGGACAGTTGTGTCAAAGTGTTCATCATTCTGTCAGTAAATATTTAAAACTCAACTGCCATACAAAATGTTGAGCAGTATTGAGCAGAACTGATTTTGGAACAGACAGATACACATAGATTAAATACACATAGATTAAATACACATAGATTAAAATAAAGTCGTGTGCATTTTTTTTTTGGTTGTCATTCTGACAAGTTTCCCATGGGCTTAGTAACACATCTATACATCTAGTGTTACATCTGATCTTATACAGCTATCTTCTGAATAATTCTTGTGTAAAATGTTTTGCTTCTATTGTTTTTAATATTGAGCATTGTAAAAGTGAATTCAAATTCAAATTTTATTTGTCATTACACATATACAGATGTACAGTACAACGAAATGTTTCTCTTCGCATATCC
>JAOUQU010000030.1:3547531-3571558 GCA_028566735.1 Ammoglanis amapaensis
ACACACCCACACACACACACACACACACACACACACACACACACACACACACACACACACACACACACACACATTTCCACACTCTGCCCCAGAGCTCTATTAAAAGAAAGTACTTGACAGTTCCATTTCCTAAAAAGTATTTCTGAATATAAATCACTAAAGCTCTCTGCATTGTCTGCATTAAACTCATCACATTGTTGCCAGATTGTAATCATATTTAAAACTGTAGCTTCAATGCAATCATATAAAGAGAGGAGAGTATAATGGCATATGGGTGATGTAATCGCCATCCTCTACAAATCAATTCAAAGAATGACAGTGTAATAAATCATGTGCAGTCTGACTGTTAACACTGCAAGCTCAAATGATCCAGGACTAAAATAGCACCACACAAGGGTACAAGGAATGATGACTCCTGATAAAGTTGAACAAGAATGGTGTTAGTTGATTGGAAAATCATCAGATCAAGAGACTTTATTTTCTTGCCAAGCATTCTGTGGATGCTAAGATTGTATGTTGGTCTCGCTGGAGCTATTAAAAGCTGAAACTATCTTCACTTCCAACTGTACCCTTGCCTTTCATCTTCTAGGAAATGTTTGGAACCCCTATGCCAACCTCTCAAAGCTGTCTGTCTCCACCACTGCATTTATTGTAACCCCCTTCCCAGCTTACTCGCACCCATGACAGGTCAACGTTTATTATTGGGATAATTAATACAGTCTTTGACCACATATCACTTGACAATGCATGACCCCCCTAAGGGTCTGACCACAGCACCTGTTAGGGTCTAGCATAATCTAAGTTTGTGCAGAAAGGGCACAAGGAGAGGGCAGATAAGAGAGGACTGTGCCAAGCTGGGCTCTACCACCTGCCCTGTACTCAGACCTGCTGGAGTCTTTAGGCCATCTCTGTCCTGTTAACTGTGCACAGGGTGCCTGCTGTCTGCATGCCATCGATAGGCTTGTTGTGGAGGCTTTTTAATTCCCAGTGCATGCTTGTGACAGATGATGATCAAGTAATAGGACTGGAATTTTGGTGTGTGTTCTGAATAGTGCATTCCACATGCCAACCACAAATCTGACAAATGGTTGTAGCAGCATGGTATGTCGAATGTTTTTGAAAGCAGAAATCTGATTACATCTGTAATCGATGCTGGTTTTTCAGGGTGAGCTAGGGATGCCCGGAATGCCTGGAAAACAAGGAGCAAAGGTAGTGTGTCTAAATAATATTAGTTAAAAAATTTTTTTTGTGCAAATTCCTAGTGTACATTGTCCTTTTCAGATATATGTTGACTTCGAATTTAAACGTTTTCTTAATACATATTGACTGTAGTCTGTGTTCTAGTACTTTTCCTGCATTCTTACTTATTCATCCATCAATCCACCTATTAATCCTATTTAGGCCCATGGTGGAACACATACTGGGTGAATACATTAAACACCCGAACAGGTTCCCACAGGTCTGTTGCTGGATACAGAGACATACATACACAGAGACACACAGGACAATTTCAGTATCTTCACTTAACCTGAATGCACCGGAGTACCCAGTGGAAACCCAAGCACATGAAGAACAATCAAACATCCTACATACAAACTTTCTGCTGTGAGGCGACAATGCTAACCACAAGGCCAAGTCCACTGGCTTGTTAAACATCGTATAGCTAAATATTTAGTAAAATATCTCAATTTCCTTTATAACCTTTAAACTTAAACTTTAGGCAAACAAACCATAGACGACTGAATCCATCTGATTCTTTAGAACATACATAATCACCTTATTTTAATTATTGGAAGTATTATTTATCAAAGTACTTTTAGGTGTGTGTCCTTATAGGAACTAAGCATGATCGGTTTATTTCTTAATTTAGCAATCACTATGTGCACAAAGCACAAAATCCTAAAAATAGATTTTAGGTTTTAGGTTTTCATCCTGTGTGTAGATCAAGGATCTGTTGAACATGGAGAATAGTGGAACTCTACTACAAGTCTTGTTTGTAGCCACATCTGTGTCTGTACATCACTCTCTGGGTTTTTGCTTATTAGTATGAGTCAGACTTAAAAATAAATAGCGATCATGTGTTCTTTACTATGTATAACAAAGCAATGCTAGGCAGCTCATTGTGGCATTGCCAGTGATCTGCTTTGCATGCCTGAAAGATGAAAAGCGTGACAAGCTGATCCAAATTCTGGCCTGAAATCTGTGTGTCTAATTGCTCCGATAAAAATAATGGCGTCTCACAGACGGCAGGAGTTTACACTTAATGTGTATGTTGTTGAAATCTGTCCACACTGATTTGTGTTGACACTGTATAAAACAGTGGGCACGATAATGACCTTTAGTCATTTCCAGTGTCTGTTTATGATGTGGCATGGACTGCATTCTGGCTGAACCACAATGTTAGATGAATAGTTTAGAAGTAGAAAAAAATCACAACCGCTCTGGTTTTTGCTTCTTTTTCTTAACTCTACTGTCTTCTTCTTCTTTTCTGTCTTTGCACGCACTTTTCTTTCACTTCAGGGAGATGCTGGTTTTCCGGGAACTCCTGGAGGAAAGGTAACTGTTTGCCAGGTTTAGGTAGTGACAGTAATAACATTTCCTTAAATTTTATACTTTTCCTCATTTTTTGTATCAATATAAAGGGTCACATTGGTTTTCCTGGTATCCCTGGAAAGCGAGGGTATAAGGTAGGCATATTACAAGCATGAAGCTAGCATGAGGTTTACTCATAATACTTATTCTTTTTTCTCTTATTGCTTTAACTCTGGACCCTTTTCATTGTTTAGATGTTTGTACAGCAAGCACTTAGCTTCATATTGTTGATTTTGTATTATATTTATGTTTGTGTGTGTTTGATTGTTGTAATCAGGTTTTATTGCTAAGTAGCTTCTTGGCTTGTAAGTTCCTGCCTGGCACACATTGAGTAGGAGGGCTCCCTTTCCATTTGTTCATCCTATTCATGAATTTCTTTCATACTTTCATCCCGATGCGCTGGGCTCAATGCATCATGTTTGTGTGCATAATTCCGAACCTGATCAGTGACTCACTCTTTGAATACATTTTAAACACCTTTGCAGGTCTTTGTTGACCATTTCAGACTCTAAACTCCCGCTATTTTTGGTGGTAATGCTCCATTTCATCTGCAAAGATTGGCTCCGTTGTTTCATGCAATATGGTGGTGAAATGAGCGTACAGGACATGACAGGCAAAACATCACCTGTGTGCATGTTTTTTATATGGGGTATAAAAGGGCCTTAACCAATTCTTTCTGAATGAGATGTTGTGGCAATACTTCTAGGAGTAAAGACTCAAAGAGTGTTGTAAAAATAGTTTTTTTTAATTCTTTCCTCAAGAGTAAGTATGTCAAATGTTGTGATAACCAAAGCAATGATGATGATTTGTTTAGGAAACAGACTACTAGTAGTTACATTCAGCTTAGACTATAGCTATAGTGCATATGTGAAATTTGTTTAGTTATTTTTTGTTTAGTTTTAGAAGGCTCATAACGACGCTCATAAGCTCAGCTAAATTAACCATCAACTATTTAAACCATTTTGGCTTGCAAAGCACGACACTTTGCAAGCTGTGATCCATAACCATTAAATTTCATTGCGGCAAATAAAAAGTACGAGTATTTTATGCTATAGTACTGCCAAGCACCAGTGTGTTCCACTCATTAAAAAGATCTGGTCATATTATTTGATCACTCAGGTCTAGATCTGTTTTTGCACTCTACATGTTTTTTGCATCTACATTCCATAGTCAATGTACAGACCCGATGCAACTAAAAATGAAAACTACAACTACACATAATATTTAAATGTCTATAAAAAGCTACTAGTTACGCATTTGCTAAGTACTAACTATAGCAGCATTATGTTTTTTGCATAAAAGCATCATGCTTTATGCTTTAGTTATTAGCAATTATTTTATGTGATCTTAAACTGATCAACTTTTTGACAGGGTGAACCAAATTCCTTGGAATTTGCTATCAAAGGAGAACCAGGAGCACCAGGACTGCCTGGATCCAAGGTATTGCACATAAAACATGTACCTGTATTTTGTATTATCATTATTACAGCTTCTAAATCAGTGTAAAATGTACAGGGTGAAAAAGGTGATCAAGGCATTAAGGTACGAAGCTTCTCACTCTTATAATACTGACAAACACTTTTGCAATGTTGATATTTTGTCCATTTACTAGGCAATATTCTGTAAAACGTTTGTTTTAATGTAGGGTGAGGCGGGACTTGAGGGCACTCCGGGACCAAGAGTGAGTAAAAACTGAGTAATACTAGTAAAGTCTGGTCATTTGAGTTGAAGTATATTAATATATGTTTGCTATTTTTGCCCATTAGGGTCCTCCAGGTCCAACAGGAGAGCCAGGCAAAATGTTAACCAGTGACAATGAAAATGTATGCTATCTTTTTCATTTTATTAAATCTTAACATTTACAAAATGTATTTTCATTATAAGGTGATAGAAAGGCGTTTTTTTAACATAATAATTTAATTTGGTTGAGAAAACTGTATCTTGTCAAAACAAATATTGATCTCACAAACACAACTGTGCTATATGTTGTGACAACAACTAGAACCAAACACTGACGTGTCAATTAGAAGTTTATTCTGCTGTTTGTTTACTTATATTACTATATCTTTTAATTTATTTGCATAGTGGCTTTTAATTTGCAAAAAAAATTGGTTTGGATTGTAACAAAGTTTTTTAAACTCAAGGCCTGCAGGTCAAATATGCCCCATCCCAAACATTTTATGTGGACTGCAAGAGCTTAAACGATGTGTAATTCAATCAATTCATATCCCATAATGCATGCTGATTTATTCAACTATGAATTGATGATGTCAATGTGTACTCAGGCATGTTTTTAACAATTACTTTTCAAAATTAGATAGAAATAAACCCAAAATGAGGAGTAAAGTAGAAGAAGAAGTAGAAAAGGCTGTTTAATGAAATATTGTATTTTAATAGGAAAAAACTGATAAGTCTCGTGTGTTTTTTTAGATTTTTACACCAAACACAGAATCAAGCTTCACGAATAACAATAAATTGTAAAAGAATTTGACAATAATCAGTAAAGGTTTGGGAAAGTTATTAGAAAGAATATAATCACAGTGTTACAAGTGGCCAGAATCGGGGCCTCCATATTGCTCATGAATCCCCTGCTTTAAAAATGCTAAAGGTGACTGCAAAAATTGCAGTTTGTATAGACTAGAAATTATTACAAAGTGGACCACGACATTCTACTTAATTAAAATAATTTTCTGTTTGAGTATCTGATCAGTTATTATAATACATTTTCTTTACTTTTTAGGATATCCGTAATGTCCATTTAATGGTAAGTGCATAAAGTGGATAAAACTATAATATTATTATGCCAGTAGTTCAATAATTTAATCAGTCCTTCATGCTTGATTGCAGGGTCCACCCGGTCTACCTGGTCCTCCAGGGCTTTCTGGGATACCTGGTACCAAGGTGGTTAAATGTTTAAATAATTTTAGTCTTTTATTATGTTTAAATAATTTTCCAGTCTTACTTAATAATTTTTTTGGTTATTTTAAGGGTGAAGTTGGACTCCCTGGCCCACCTGGTCTCGATGGTGAAAAGGTAAAATAAATTCTATACCCCCTTGTTAAAATATTCAAATGAAGTAGGCCGTAAAAGCAGGTTTGTTTGGTTTTACTTATATTTTTTGTTTATTTTATAACATCAGTAAATTCTTTGCTCAGGGCCCTAGAGGAAAAACAGGAGAACCTGGACTTGCAGGGCCTCCTGGACCTGAAGGGCCACAAGGAGAGGGAGGTGTGATGGGCCAACCTGGTCCTAAAGGGGATAAAGGAGACATGGGTCCCTCAGGATCACCTGTAAGTGTAAAAGAAAATCAAACATGAAATGAATGATATGAATTTGTAGCATATGATGTCATAAGTTGCATCATCACACAACATACTCGAGTTTGAACAAACAGTGAAATGTATTATTTAATCACAGTCATTTATAATCAATGACAGGTCTGTAATTCATATTTCAGATACAGAGTTACTAATTTTGCATATGGGCAGCATTGCGTCCAGTGGTTTTGTTTAACTGTGTAAACATATCTCTTAATTATTTAATAAAGACATTCCCTATCACAGAACTTAACATTTATTTCTAATTCCTTTCCATTCTGTAGGGTTTAGATGGCCCTACTGGTGAAAAGGGGGTTGCAGGGCCTTCTGGCCCAATTGGATTACCAGGCTCAATGGTACGCAATGGTGCCCCATTGGAAAAATGTCACTTACACAATGACATCGAATGGTCCCAATATTTATTGTTAATATTAATAATAGTCTTAAACTAGTTTACTTAATTTCTCAGGGCCAGAAAGGTGAACCTGGAGAAAATGGTGAAAAAGCAGATCAGGTCAGTCACATTTATTGATGCATCATTTATTTACTGTCAGTTATGCCATGTTCTTTATCGTGTTAGTGCAGCTTTCTAGTGATAAGATAATTAAGTTTTTATGTAATATTTTACAGGTATATGGGCCTCCAGGACCTCCAGGGCCAGCAGGACCAGTTGGGCCAACGGTGAAATCAATAAACACTTACTAGACGTCTTATTTCCTGTGGTCGATAGTTCAAAAGTGTCTTTTAAGATACTTCCAGCAGAGCTAGTTGGATAGAGACTAACTATGCTTGGGGATCTTATGTGCACAAAGATAATAGTTTGCACCCAAATGGGCGTCCCTAACAGGAAAATAAATGTTTGTTTTTTTACTTTTTTTTTTTTTTTTTACCTTTCAGGGACCTCCAGGATTATTAGGGCCAAAGGCAAGTGTATATGTTTAATATATAATTACAATTATTTCACACTTATACAAGATTGCTGCAGACTTATTTGGATTTATTGTTGTTCTCTTTTAGGGGGAGCCAGGTGTGGGTATAAGAGGAGAAAAGGGATCGTCTGGACAAAAAGGAGACAAAGGTGATAGGGGTCACCTAGGACTCCCTGTGAGTATATTTTATTCATGTTCATATTCCATGTAATAGATATGAGATATTTTTATGTAATTATTACTAGCATGCAAACTAGTGGCAACATATTTTTCTTAGCTAATGTTTTAAGATTCAAGATATTGAATGCAATTAATATATGTGTTGCATGAGCATTGTTTAAGTTGTTGTATGTATATTGTTAAGGTGTTCGTGTCAGTATTCTCTGATATATCAAATGTCATTTATGCATCATATAGATCATTTGCTAACTTCTGGTGTGTCTGTATGATATACGTTATTTAAAATCTTTGATCAGTGGCACAGTAACTCTTAACACACTTAACTCTTAATACACTTAACACCTAAACACACAAAAAAACATAAAATGTAGCGGAAACTTAAATATTGTTGAAGATAAACATAACCTCTGATGGTTTTCTATGAATATTTGCTCATGCTGTTCATATAATTGAGGCGTTACTAGTCTGACTTTATAAGCTAGATTTAACATGTTAATGAAGTTTGGTTAAATCTTAAAATAATTCATGCAGTAACTTCAGTTAGACTTGAATGCAGTCTTTGGACTGGAAGGAAACCAAAGTACCCGGAGGCAACACACAGACACAGGGAGAATATACAAACTACACACAGAAAGCTTTGTATCGCTTTACCCAGGCATAAAACTCGGCACATTTTGTCGTGAGGCGACAGTGATAACCAATAAAGCCCCCCGCAGTGAATCATAAGTTAAAATGTAATAATTACAAAGAAAATCCATCTAAACACAAACAGCTGTTGAGATAAATGATGGATGCTAAATTTACTAGTGGTAAAAGACACTAGCACACCCGAGCTGACATTGCAAACTCTTCAGTTAGAAACTCAACTCTGGGTTTGCTAGCAATTGTTTACTCAAGAGTGCACATTGTGAGTGCACATAACTGAGACACTTATAACCTCTGCTATATTATAGATGGTGTTTATGCAGAGTCAATAAGGAGTAAAGGGGATACTGGTGTGTCTCTTTATACACAAAGTTGATTCACACATATGAATAAATTAATTGAGAAGATATCATTGAAACTGGAAGCACTAAAATTGGGAGAAAATACTAAGATATAGGTTATGTATAAAAAAAAGCTAGATAGTTATAGTGTATCTTTCAATTTACCCACACTGTCACCCTTTATTAAACTATTTTATGCCACAAAGCCACTGCTTCACTCACTTTTACTTCCCTCCCCACACATATTCCCATACCCTCACCATCTCCATCTTTCCTCTCCATTCTCTAACTGTTGACACACTGTCCAGGGGGCTCATGGTTTAGACGGAAAGCCTGGTCAAGTGGTGAGTGGCCGAAGACCCGTTTTCCTCACCTCATCTCTCCTCTCATGTTCCTTTCATCTTCCCACTGTCTTTCTTTCTCCACAGCCTGCTTGCCACTGGCTGTCTCGTTGCAGAAATTTCTGTCTGCCTGCCTGTCCTACTTTGCTTGTTTCTATATTTCCTGTATTGTTCTTTGGTTAAGGCCCTTGTTTAGACTCTTGGTAAGGCTGGATTGGCATTGGGTTGTCTTTGGAGGCTTTTGCTGGCCACACAGTGTATTACTTGTCAGCATGCAGCTGACTGATTGGGTGCATGGGCAGAACACACGGACAGCTTCTCTGCAAGATGAATGGGGACCTCAATGAATTTAAATGTCCTTCCAGTCTGCTATCCAGTCTGTCAACATGCCTGACCTCTGATAACCACATTTCAAAGACCTGTATTCTTTTAAATATACAAACTCTGACCTTGTAATGTTATATTCATACCAGGAAAGCATGACTGAATGTGGTTGCATGTAGTACAGTATGGCATATCTAGCGTATGGCTGAGAAGACTTCAAAGAAGCAAAATGTACTTTGTTCAACTTTACCAAGGAATCCGAGATGAAGATTGATTTATTACTATCTTCCAGTAGATCAATAATCTTTACAGTTTTTTGCAAAGCAATGCTTAGCAAGAATTCTTTAATGATCAATAAATCATGTTTGTTTGGTTTTTTTTGTATATTTTATGAAACCAGTATTAAATTTGTTCTGAAAAGCTTGTTGATCTGCTGGAACCTTTTTTCCCTCTAAGTCCATAACACTTTGAGTCTTTATGTTTGTTAAAATTGGAAGCATATACAATTTTCTTTTTACTTTTAAAGGGTCTCATAGGGCCACCTGGTATACCTGGACCAGCAGGACCAAAAGGAGAAAGGGTAAATAATATACATGCTTGAAAAGTAAAGGATAAATTAATATACATGATTGTAAATTATATCATGCAATATTCCTTCAAATTCTTCTGATGTTTTAAACTTTTAGGGGGAGAAAGGCGATATGGGCATAGCAGGACCAATAGGGCCTCAGGGCGTTTCTGTAAGTACAATCTTTAAGAGTCTGTTCCAAATATGATGCATAAATCATCAAGCTCTCGAATCTACTACTGTAATTTACAGAAAAATTGACAGTTTTGGTCAGAATTGCAACAGAAAAACAATTACCTAATGCTTCCGTCATCAGTCTTGCCAGTTCTAATGATTTGATGTTTTTTTGTTTATGCATGGACAACATTTTCATTTTAGAGGTTACAGGGACACAATTGGCTTCAGTTTGGGGGGATTTGAACTGCTTAAAAAGAGAAACTACTTGAATAAGTTTGCGGAACAATTTACATTTAATCGGTTGAATTGAATGAAAGTATATTTTATTTTAAAGCAATGTGAATTTGACCCAAATACCACAGAAGCCTGTTGAACATTTTATCATGTTTTTGTTAAAATACATACATATTTTCGTTGTGACAGCCAATCACTTGTTAGCAAGTAATGGCAAAGCTAATCAATAAGTTTGTAGGTGGTTTAAAAGAAAACAGGTTTCAGCTTAGACCAGCCTTATTTTGTTTTTGGATAGTATAAACATCCTGTGATTATGAAATGTACAAAACTATTGATAGACTACTAGATTGGCCATTTTTAGCGCTTTATATTTTTACATTTGAGTAAAACTAATTTGTCTTCTATAAAAGCTTAAATGTAATGAAAACAACTTATAATATAATATTTTTTAAACACTGTGATTAAACATTTTATTTCTTATTTTAAAGGGGTTAGTAGGACCACCAGGATTAAAAGGAAATCGGGTAAGTTTTGTTATTGTTTAATTAGTAATTAGTTTTGAAATAATAGATTGGATTAAATTCTGTATTTTATTTTAAATTATATATGTAATATGTATTAAGTATATATAATCTATACAAAAATCGTACTCATTTTAGTATTTGTAGTTATTGTCATTAATAAATGTTGAAAAAACATGTTTAAGTTGTCTGATCCTGTGACAGTAAGGTTTCAAAACCAAGCATTTAATTATACTAAGTGTTTTTCTTAAGGGTGATATTTTACAGGATTTTCTTTACACAACAATATATTTAAAGAAGCAAAATGAACAATAGACAAAACCTCAAGGTGGATGGCAGCTTAAATCAACGCAGATGCATTTAATTTTTCACACAATACATTTGCATTGATATAATTCACAAGCTTTAACTAGTCATTTAGTTATTCCATTATCATTCTTTACGACAATGTTTATGCAGATGGGGGTAATTACAGCCTTTGTTGATCTGTAGCTTAGATGACTTGGCCACAGGTGTAATTGAATATGGAAGGTATATTACCTTTTAATAGATCAAATATTTTATTAAATATATTATTGTCATAAACCTTTTTTGTATGTCAGAAGACACTGCAAAGTAAAACGTGTCTCATGCTAAAAGTGAGCACATGCACACCTATCTGGTAAATACATTTATAAATTATTTTGTATGCTATACCTACTACACAAACTGGCTTTACAGTTATACAGTCATCGACTGTAATTCTTCTGTTGCTCTGTCCACATTGTCACCATATCAATCCCATTTATCAATCAAAAGCAGTAAAGGACTCAGTAAAAGGCTACTGAACAAAGGATGGACAGGGTGATGGACTATTGTCAACATTGGATTGGCACCAGCGTAGTTACAACATGCTGATGTGTAGTAACAACATAGAAATAACATTTGCAGCTGTTTTGGGATGTCCCAACCGTCATTTCTGAAAGAAAAACACCACCCTATATAACAAGTGGCACACTGGGAACACCATTCAAATGGTGAATAAAACATGGTAATGGTATTTGCATTTAACTTATTGACTTTGTCTGTGGTCAAGCACTGGTAACCGTATGTTTGTAGTATGTGTTACTTTGCAAAAAAAAAAAGGTCAAATCAATGCTAAATGTCAAAATACGAATGTCCTTAAAAAAACATAGGTTCCACAGTCTGTAACTGTATTTACTCCGAGTTCACAGATATGTTAATTAATAAAAGATATGTTAAATAACTAAAAGTTCAATAAATGTATTTCCTAGACTGGTGTGGTGCTTGTTGGGAGTATATAAATATGTTAATAATTACGTTTTATTCTTAACATGTGCTTTTTCATCTGACTAGAATTTCCAATTAACACTAATTTTCCCATGTTATTCCCTGACTACTTTCCACCTAAAATACCATGTCATTATTTGTCTCAGCACCCTCTACTACTCAAAATTTGCTCAATTATGTACAGTAATCAACATCAAAAATCAATATCAATTCATTGCAGTGTATTTGAAGGTGCTGAGCTACTGTTGCTACTGTTTTCCTACCTTGTCCTCCTCTTTTTTTCCACAGGTCTTCCTCTCCCCTTTTTCTCCCCTGTACCTTGGCCTGTGACCCGTGGCTCTTTTTGCTGAGTCGGGCCTGGTTGTCCTCTCTGTTCTTATCTCTCTCCCTGGTCTCCTCCTCCTGCTCCTCTAATACTATAGCCTGGGTTACTACTCCTCCTTATTCCTTTCCTCTTCCACTTACCTCCCTGCCAACTAGCCTTTCATGTCTCCTGCCTCAGCTAGTGTGCACAGTACTCGATAATCTACCGTACATTTAATAAGGACAGCTTTAAAAGAGTAAGATATTTACTAAGAGGCATCAGAAGAACTTAAAACCACAATAAAAGGGTTAATAAAATAGTTCATAAAAAGTAAATATATTATAGGTTTTGTTTAAAAGAAATACCAATAGGCTCTAGTTAGTCTTTGAGCATCTCTTAGCTATGTCTTCACCAGTCCATAATTGGTTCTCACTTAATTGATATAAGTGATATATTGATATATTAATATATAATAATATTGGTCATTTTACAGTTTTACTCTGTTATACAACTAGAATATTTTAACACTTGTTATTTATTTACAATACAATACAAAAAAGACATGATAATAAGAAATACACAACATGCTTTTATTTAAAATGTATTTAAATAAGACAATACACATGTACTTTGTCATGTAAAAAAAAAAAATCATGTTGCTCTAATTAGCCTGTACATTTGTTCCCAAAGAAGCTTAAAGTTATAGTAATTGATCAAGTAAAGGTTAATGGTCTTGCTCAGGGCCATCTTGGGGAGGGTTAAGCTTTTGGCATTTAATTTACATGCTTTAATCTTAAATAGTCTTAAATAGCCAGAGAACTGTGCACTCTAAGCTTTCAAATCCCAAATACTCAGAAACTGAAAATCATTGATAAACATCGGTGTGCAAACTTTGTAGAGATGCATTTAATTAACTATTTTATATATAATAAAGTGGACGCATTCTTTATTTAACACACAAAAAGTCATCATTTATTCAAATGAATTCAGATGAATGTTATGTGTTAGCCGCACACAGTTTTAAATCTTGTATTCCAGCTCACATTGACTATTTTATGCTGGTGCAAGTCAAGGAAATAATTGTTTATACATTAAAACTGTGTAAATGTTGTGCTCAAACAACCACAACAACGACAACTTATTTAAAATGGGGTATAAGATTTAAAGGGAATTGAAGGTCTCCTACACAAGTCTACAGTTCACTATTGGTAAAGATTAAAAAATTCAGGCCAGCTGTGAATATGTACATTAATTTTTTTTATTTAATAGTTAATCCTGGTCACGGATGTGGGACTCACATTAACCAGTAACCATATGTATTTATTATACCTTTCGAATATATCTTTTCTGTATAGATGACTGGCTAAGATCGAAACCCAGATCTCACAAATGCGGTTCAAACTTAGATCTTTCCGCGTTTTTTTTGGCACAATAAACAAAATGAATTATTTTATTAATTCCGCACTTTAATGTTTGCACACCCATGGCTTTGGCTGACATTCCTCCTCCTTAACCTTCCACTTACTCACATATTATTTCATATGATAGGTTATAGTACAAAAGCTCAAATTCTATTATGTTTTAAAAGCATCTAGACATGTCTAAGGCTATTCATAGGGACTGTACTTTTGGAAACATCTTACACATCTGCTTACATTCAAAGGCAGAAATAAAATCTTTTTAAATGCACTGTTGTTTGCAGGGGGAGAGGGGCAAGAGAGGCAACAGGGGGGCCAAAGGGGATAAGGGAGACCAAGGAGCCCCAGGATTAGATGCCCCCTGTCCTTTGGTATGTTCTTTGTTTAGTGTACAATGTCAAGGCTAAAGGTGGCAATGGCATATGAGCTGAACAGCAATTCAGTAGCCACTGACAACACCTTATGTCTTGATGGACAATGATCTCTAACTTATGCCCAAAGAGGTTCTTGGCCATGTGTTTGATTTATATATTAAACACAAATGATTTATGATTGGCTTCATTTTCATCAATCCATATGTTAACACAATTTTGTGCTCAGTTTCGAGTCCTTAAATAATCACCAGAACCTCTTTTAGGGCTTTTTTCAATTTCAGGGTTCTTACTGACAAAACGAATATGTGCTGGTAACTTCACAAAGCAGAACTTATTTGCTCAGGGTTCAGATCTTTTAGATTCCATTTCTTGCAGTATCAGAAGCAGACCTGTGGCCACGGTGGTACACAAGGATGTTGATGTGGTTGATTTCATAAACAGGGTTTCCGAGGCTTTAAAGGGGAGAAAGGTGAACCAGGCTTGCCCGGCCTGGATGGGCTGGATGCCCCTTGCCCTGTGGTATGGTGTTTGCTCTATCTGTTCCTATCTACTTTTGCATGCACAAAATGTTTGTTTAGCTAACTTACCAAGAAACATTCAAATGAACAAATAGTCATAAATACTCACAACTAGTCATAGTAATCAAAAACATTATGTAAGCATCCACTGACAAATAATAATACGTAAATACCAAACAGCTATTGATTTTAACTTCCGAGTTATAATCAGGTGGCCCAATTATGAATTTCAGATAATAATATTATTTGCTAGCAACTGAGAATTTTCTCTGTGTTGCAAAAGTGATACAGTTCTCCTTAATGTCAGTTCCTCCATCAGACCGCGTTTGCCTTTGCATGTATGTGAACTTGACACAGTGAATCTGTGCATCCTCAAACTGCTGCCTAGTGCTTATGATCGGATGCAGCTATCAAAGAGGCGGCATGGCGAGATTAGCACAGTTACCTCACAAACAAGATGGTCCTGGGTTCGATCCCAAGGTCTGGTGATTCGGGTCCTTTCTGTGTGGAGTTTGCATTCTGGTTCTGCATTGCATGTTTCTGGTTTTCTCACAGAATCCAACAACATTGAGGTGAATTTGAGATACTAAATAGTCCAATGCTGTTTATTGTCATAATTGTAATCAATGTGTAAAATCGAAAAACCTTATAAAGTATTAAAATCAAAAGAAACAATAAACAACTCATGCAAGAGAGGTTCAAAAGGTTTTTGCAGTGCTTTGCATGGATTTAAGGTTGTTAAAGGCAAGCTAGAAACCTCAGAATAGTCTCACAATTAACCAGTTAATTAAATTAAATGGAATTCAAAATGACTACTATTTTTTTTTTTTAATCTGCAGATTTATTTTAGTACAGGCATTTAAAGAAGGGAAAATCATTATACATCACTGTGTGTCGTTAATTATTGTTACTGCGTATGGTAAATCATATTTTGCTTCACATGTAATGATTTTAGATTTTTAGAATGATTTCCTTTCTATTCATTGTTCCTCCTCTTCCCAGGGTGATGATGGTCTACCAGTACCGGGGTGCTGGAATAAAGTAAGTACATGGATATGTTGTATTAGGAATTTGACACAAATGGATATATTTTCACCTAACAAGAACATTTGACACATGTTGTGTGTAAATTTAATATTCAAGCAGTTTGCTTACATGTTAATACATTTTGTAGTTCATGCATGAAATAACATCAAACTTTTGTGCTTCTTGTGTTGCAGTGACATTAATCCTGGAATGTCGTGTGTGATTGTACATAGAATATTTATTTTTGTACGGTTTTGCTTTTTTATATGTTGGGGAAAATAGCAAAAATCATAAAAATACTGGAAGGACTTCTGTACAGATTTATTTTGTATTATTATTTTGATATTTTTTATATAATGGTAATATTTTTTGTAATGGATTTAATAATGTGCCTTATGCATTGTGTTTTGATGGAGTGGAAGTATATTGTGGTAGCATATGCATGATATTTGTGCATTATGTTAACTGATATGTGCCTATTAACTTATTGTATAATGCTGTTTGAATGAGCTGTAACAGACCATGCTGCACAAATCAGTGAAGCTAGAATTCCTGAGGTAATCCTTTCATTTTAAAGATTAAAATTGATGCCAAAAGTTATAGCACAGATCAGCTTTGCAGTTGGTAATGTTTACTGAAAATGAAAGTGATTGTGTTTTTACCAGATTGCTTTTACGATTTTTGTAACAGTCCAAAAATATTATTTAAATAAAGAAAAACATCACAAGATTTCCTTTTAGAAATTCATAATATTTTTTTTCATATCCTAAATTCTGATTGGCTTTTAGGTGCCAAATGAATAATGTAGCGATAACAACATGTTGTTCTATTCCTTATATACTCTTGCTATGTTGCTGGATAGGGCCAATGCCATTTTTACACCTAAATAATACTTGTGTTTAAAATATGTATATTGCTGCTCATTGACAAGCCAACTGCTGCAATTTTTACATTTTGATGACCTGTTGTACCTCAGAAATTTGATATCTAGCAATATACAACCCTTACAGTTGAATTAGCCATGTAGCTATGTAGCCATGTATTCAGTCATTTGAAGGGTCCAAGCTAATGTTTTTTTGGTAGTTCCATTTGTGTGTTGAAGGACTATTTTTAATTAGTGTGTTGTTTATGAATGCTGCTGCCTGCCATGAAAACTGGTTTTTATTTTGCTTGTTATTGTCATTGATGTTCATTACAGCTTCAATAACAAACAGCTTTAGTAAGTCCTTAGTACCTCAACTGTGCTGTTGTGCTCTTTAATGGGAGCAACGATTTTCAAAAATAATGTAAAGAAATAAGCTTTTGATGAACAACAAATGCTAATAAATTTTTGTAAAACCTTACAGTCTCATGTAGGTGTTATTTTTAACAATAGGGTTACATGTCGTTGCGAAATTGGAACTGTAATATAATATTATATAGTACATGAAGTGATTATATATGTAATATTTTCAGCTCAGTAATAAAATACTAAACACAACACACTCATTCCAGCATGAGAAATACTGAACACAATAGAGTTGGAGTGTAGCAATAGCAAATTCACATACAATATTCAAATTAATATAAACATAATGAGGGACACGTGGAGACGATAGATTTTCTATCAGCACATCATTTACATATTAAGCATTTATCAATTCGTAATTTACATTTAGAACAAAATATCATTTTTTTAAAGCAAGCAAAGATTAAAGGCATTGTTCAAGGACCCAATAGTGGCAACTTGGTAGAAGTAGGGCTTCAACCGATGACCTGGTCTCTAGCATAGTACCTTAAACACTAACGCACAACTGCACAAGGATGCAATGTCTTAAATCTGAATCGTTTATTACCTTAGCTAGTCAACTAACTTTGTGCTGAGAGATAAGATGTTGATTTTACCAGACCAAGGCTTGAGTGGTGTGTTTTTAAACTTACATGTTGTGTGTAATTCTAACTGCAACCTGGTAAGTGAACCATGATGTTATGCTAAGATTTGCTATTTTTAATTTTTATACCTGGCTTTATTTTATTAAAAGGGTCAGAATCCTTTCCAGCTGGCAAAGAAGTGAACTTGCAGAGAGGCACACCTTTACCTGAAAGTTTTAATCTGAGCTTCGCTAAAAGACTTGAAGAAAAGATCTTTAAGTTCTAAGCTGTGCTGCCTGTTTCACGGGATGGCCCTGAACGATTCGAGCAGGTGTGATAGAACTCTGAGGCTCCACACTGTAGCATGTGTAAACGTCCTTATATCTGATAGGACTACATGAGGAATCTTCTTTGCCATTTTCTGCAGAGTTTCAGAGAAAAACATGTGAAACAACAGTGTATTATTTCTGTAGATCTCATACACATTTCTTTCTTTTATCTTGTTCACTATGTGAAAAGGCATTTTGTAGTATTGTAACGTCATTTTTTGTAATGAAACACTAGTAACTGTGATTTGAGAACTCAGTGCAGCTCAATGAACTCATCATCTTGCTGTTCATGTGTTTCCAGATTAACAAGCAAAAAATCCTTTAATGATTCCTGATATTGATCTTTCACTAACTTCTGTCAGTCTGAGAGTTGCAGGAAATGTAGTCATCATGATTAAACATTCACTCACAGATAGACAGCTTTATTCATCTAACGTGTAAAAATGTTTGAAATATTTATATCGCAATTAAGTATTATAATATAAAAAGTAAATATATTCATGAATTATTTACATGTGTACATAAAGTATGTTTGCTTATTAATACTTGTTGCAAGTAAAATGTATTACAAATGTTTGATTACCACAATTTTTTAAATGATGACTAAAGTTAAAATGGGCATAATACCAATTAAGCCAGAAAAGCTGTTCTAAATGGAGTCTAGTTTAATGGGCAGCTAAATATTGTTGATTGACTGGATAATTTGTGCTATTTTAACCCACTTTTAATGTAAAGTAGGGTGATTTTATTACCGAGCACTGTGATTGGTTTCTTGCACAACTGCTTGAAACTGATTATGTGTTTTATTAACAGTTCTGTTTTTGTTTAATGCAGAATAATGCAGCTAAGCATTCCTGATATACTGTAGTTCATCTGCCCTTTCAGTCAACACCATAATTTATGATAAATCATTTTTTTACTTTAGTTGTTAGACTGCATCTGCTTAATGTTCTGTTTATTTTTGTCATGCAGTTTGTAAAAACAAACTGATTTGGTTTGTTAAAGACAGATGAATGCCCTTGAGGATACCCAAAAATTACTGAATGGCTTTGAAATATACATTATTAGCACATATTATAATTTACAGTGAGGAATGTATACTATTTATATTATATATACACTGTCATTCTTAGGAAACTAGTTTATCAAACTATTTTCACTTAAGCATGTTTAAAGGTTTATTTTTTATTGTATGCCTGCAGTATATTAAACTAATTTGGTCTGTTGTTTATTTTGCACATTGAAAGGGGTGTTACAGACACACACTGCGTAAGTAATGTATGTAAACAAATTGCATCTGGAGTTTGTCCTTGTAATTTAATATTTTTCCATAGTAGGAAGTTTTCCAAGTATTCGATAAACTAATTAAGTGTAGCTGAATTTCAATTATATAGCGAATCTTGTATTTATAACTGGAATTATCTATCTTTCTGTCAGTCTATGTATATGTACTGTATGTATGTAGCTGCAGTTTTGCTAATTGGATTACATTTTCACAATCTTATTTTTTTAGAACATTTAGCATTTTGGCATTTACAGTCATATAACATGGTACAATGTTTTTGAGTATGTTGCAGGCACCAGTTTTCAGTTAAAATAAGATTCAAGAAATGGGAAATAACTTTTGTAAAAAACCATTATGAGGTCTTGGCTTTTTGTTTTGTGTGTCCTTTTTATAATTGTATATTTTATTACTTTATATCAAAACATTTTATTTGATTTCATTATTGATTTAACCTGAACTTGCATATGTACAGTAACTGATTTAAAAGGCTGTCAAGGTTATTTGACCACATAGACCAGGCGACGTTTATGCAGACTAGGATGCCAGTTTATGTTTATTCTTATTTATATGTATATAAAAATTTATACTACATTTAATATTGCCATAATAGTAAAGATTTTGTTTTAAAAAGTTTATTTGTAACAATTGTACAGAAAGCAAACAGCAACCATGCTGGTGCTTTTGTGTAAAGGAATCACTCCCATTATTACTAGAATTTTTAGATATAATCGAAGAACATAATTAGCTTTGTAATTGAGAATGTATTATTTAGTTAATTTAAACAATTTAGTATTGTTTAAATTGTAAAATTACATTTAATATTTATTTACATGTGTATCACAATGATAACTCAATAAAGAAATAAAGAAAATTTTGCAATTTGTTATGATAATGTAAGATATTTATTTATTCAATATAGTATTTTCATATCAAGAATACATTTGCATACGTACGTACAACGCATCTGTACGATATTTCCCCCCAATGTACGACCAATAATCCCAAAATAGTACAAATATACGATAATTTGAGCATTCCATTATTGTGTGGTTGTAATTAGCCTGTCACAATTGTCTGTCTGTCAGTCAGTAGATAAACAGACACACTGAACCTCCAGCCAATCGTGCGTTTCTAAATAAGAGATACGAGTGTCATGTATACGTTTGCTTCAGAACAACGGCCATGATTGGCTGAACAGAACGCTGTGCTCGCCCCATAAGTTAGAAAAATAAATGCATTTTCATAAGTGTTGTTTTTGTTTATGTTAGACGGTATTTAACATTAGCGTGACTAGAGCACAATATTAGTTATTTAGGTTATGACAGGTGTACGCTAATTTCTCTCAAAATAAGTCTCTGGTATGATAGTCTTACATTTCTCATTTGGCAACACTGTAGCTTTTACACTGAATTCCCCAGTTTTAACGCAACCATCCAATTTGTCTGGGTTTATGAGTGACTGACTTACGCAAAAGTCGTATTCATGAAGCTTTTTACGCCTACGCTAAGTTTCGTGAATTCCGCCAATTGCGTAAATGGGTTCAGACTTTATATAGCTATATTTACACCATTATTTATATAAAACGCACCAAATTCTGTATTTATAGAGTAAAATATCTACATAATGTCAATGTTTTGTCAGAAAGTATATAAGAACAAAGTAAATATATAAAATATATCAAGTTTTAGTGTGGATTATACAAGCTTGTGTTGCAGCTTTAACAGTTGCACTCATGGACCAAAAACTAAAACTGATCAACATCAAATGTGTTTTACAATATTATTGTTATTTCATTTCCCAACTATATTCAAGTCAAGTCAACTTTAGTTCTATAGCGCTTTTTCCAATAGACATTGTCGGCCTAAAGTTCAGGCCTAAACTTTATAATGAAAATATATATTCAAGCTTGTAAACAAACATACATCTACACTTGACTACAGAACCATTACTTAAATGATTTTGTATAAATCGAGACTAAACTGTTCAATTTAAACATATGACCTTTATTTGAACATGTAAGTAGATACAAAGACAAATATATCCATTGTTTCATTCATTGTAATGCATATTATAATTTCTTGTTTTACTAATCCCTTGTATTGTATTTCCATATATAATCCTAAACATTTTTGGCTATCCTTTATCCAAGTTTTAAAGAAAAAAGTAGACATTTTACCAAATGAATTGTTTATTGTCACGTCTGTAATGTTTTGGCGCCATCATGCGGATAGTTGCAGAGAAAATGTGTCCTGAAAATATACATTTTAGCTTAAATTACACTAAGGATTAATTCATTAATCAATATAATAATGATGAATGAATAAATCTCGCTTCCATGTTGTGTTTTTACTTAAATACATTAAACTAAACTTCTACAAATGCAATTTGTAAATTAAAGAGAGAGAGAGAGAGAGAGAGAGAGAGAGAGAGAGAGAGAGAGAGAGAGAGAGAGAGAGAGAGAGAACAATTTCAGTACAGTATTTCCAATTATCCTGACTGCACAGTATCTTTGGACAGTGGGAGGAAACCGGAGTACACATACAGACAGCCCTGGTTTGCTTTAGCCTCGGATAGTGCTACTTACTAACCACCTTAAATTATGTAGCCTCTTTATTTAACCTCTTCATGTATAAGGTGAACGTTTTTGTCACTTTATAAATGATACATTTTAGAAATGAAAATATCTATTAACTATTGCACAAAACTGCTGCACTTTTTACCCCATTATGCCTGTGTAAATATTTGCAATTGTGAATTTACAATTTCAACCTTTAGCAGGTGCCTATAGCCAAAGTGACTTACAGTTATAATGGAGACAACGATTTTGGAGCAATCTATATTTAGGGGGCCTTGCTTAGGAGCCCAATAGTGACAACATGGTAGTAGTGAGGCTGGAACCTATTGATATATAAGTTTGCAGGTCTTGTTATGTGGGCATTTTCAGATGTAGTTTTACACATTATTTTTATATTTTACACATAAACAAATAAGATTATATTACAGAAACTGCATCAGAAACAACATGAATGAAAAAAACAACAAAAAGTACAAAAGTATTTACTTTAACAGGAATAATTACACAGGCTTATTGTTGTACGCACTGATGTTACACAAGAATTGTAAAGAAATAAAAGTTATTAGTGAAAATGTATGTATTTATGAGAAGTGACTGTGCTCAAGTCAAAAGAACATAAGACTTTGTAGTCATTGTACAGTGTACAACAAAACTGAGCAGCAATCCTACTGTGTTTACATATAAAATAAGTCAAAAAGAGAAAAAAGCACAAAATATAAGCAAATGTTCTGTAGATATACACTGTACACAATTTAAATTTTATTTTTAAAAAAATTGTATGAGGTTTAGATGAGTTGTACATGCCCTGGGTCATTAACGAAAAGCTATTGCACTGATTATACTGCACAAAGCCCAAAATGTTACAAAAGATTTTATTATTATAAATGCTATTGAGCAAAGTAGTTTGCACTATGTGTTGGTTTCGAGCTTCATCCTGAAGGTAAACAACATGCGTGTGGTTAGTGCTACTGCCAAGCTAACAACGCTGGTTCTGTTTCTTTAAGCTCTCTATATTAATAATGTTTGATATTATTACAGTGTTTTATTATTGCCGGGTTGTTGCTATAGTTAGACGTTTAAAGCTCGGATTTACTGTTTCTGGACGCCTTAGGTACTTATCGCCACCAAGTAGTTGTGTTTACTGGTTAAATAAACATGTATATTTTATAATATTGACTAAGTTTGTGTGCTTTGTTATTTGGAATAAAATAATAAGCTCACTTTTTTCAAGCACAAAGTGAAAATAAAAGGACTTGTTACCGATTTGCGCACTGGGCGTAGATAACGTTAATTGCGTAAATCCGCGTTACGTATTTTTTCTGTCTCTGCTATTTTTCCTATTTCTGCTCAACCATATTATTTTTTAGACCTACAAATCTATTAATTGTGTTTGTTAGGATTTTAACATCACAAGAAAGTAACAAAGCACGTATGAGGAGCAGAAGTGTTTGTGTTTCGTGTGTTTAATATGTGAGAGCAGCAGTTTGTTTATAGATACGATTTTTATTTCTGTATAATAGTGGAGTAACATACTGAAAAGCTAAAATTAAACTATCAATCCAATCCCAGTACCAACCTATTTATACTAGCTACTTTTATTAATGGTCATTTGTTGTATTTAGTATTTCTATGATTTTTCATGTGCTGGAGTTATTAGGAACAAATAAATTTACAGTAGATGCATGTTTCTTCATGTAGCTAGTTTTTTCTTAGCAGTTGTAATATATTTATTATTATATTTATGTAATATATATTTATTTTGGAGTTGTTTTTGTAGTTTTTTGAGTTGGAATTTACACCAGTACTTGACTTGACAGTGACTTGATAAATCTAGATAAGTTAATATCGTATTAAAACCATTAAATGTTTTGGGTGTTTTCACCCTTCTCTGAGTATAAAATTAGAAAAAAATTTCTGACATTAAAGTAAGAAGGAAAATGATTATACTCTGAGAATAAAGTCGTAACAACCATCAGGAGTTTATTATCAAACCATAAACGTTCGTAAAGTTTTACTTTGGTTTTGCATATAAAAAAAATCCCTCGATCTCCTTTCATATCATGATCTGGATTAATTAACCAGGGAATCAAACCCAAGTCTTGCTGCAATACTTGATTATCTTTTGGATTAATATTTTATAGTATACATTATTATACTATATGAATATTATAATGTGAATATATTTTATTATAGTTCCTTATACCATATTCTAATATAAGGTAAATTCTGAAATTTGAGCCAAAATCCATATCAAAAGGAGGAAAATAAAGAATAAGTTGAGTGACTTAGCAATACAATGATAGAAACAGTAGAGCCGGTAAAAACATCTAATGAATTAACGAACACTGCTATGTCAGTTTTGTTGTATCCTGCAGTGACATCTGTTTTTAACAAATTAAAGGACTATATACACATCAAATGAATTTCAGGAGGTGGGAGGATAAAGGGTGCATCTGGCAAAAACCCACACAGATGACTACAGAACCAAGGCTAGTCCATATTGTTTTTTAGTTCTGGCAATATGTTGAGTCATATATTTGATACGTAAAACGTAAAGTCAAAAAACACCTATAAAATGCAGTTGCCCATCATTATTTTCTCATTTGTTAAAACTCAATAAAACAGCATTACAGTGTTCAATTTCTGATTAGAATTTACCACGTTAACATATACCGATGTATTAAATACATTATCATTTACCCCTAATAAATTCAGTAGTAAAGATTTAACACAGTGACTTGAGACATGTCACATCGGCATGACAATTATTATTTTTTGCTCTTATGGGTTACTTAGTTACTTGACCACAAACCATGAAGGTGTGTGTGTGTGTGTGTGTGTGTGTGTGTGTGTGTGTGTGTGTGTGTGTGTGTGTGTGTGTGTGTGTG
>JAOUQU010000030.1:3579675-3598335 GCA_028566735.1 Ammoglanis amapaensis
TGTGTGTGTGTGTGTGTGTGTGTGTGTGTGTGTGTGTGTGTGTGTGTGTGTGTGTGTGTGTGTGTGTGTGTGTCTGCCTGTGTGTGCCTGCCTGTGTGTGCCTGCCTGTGTGTGCGTGCCTGTGTGTGTGTGCCTGTGTGTGTGACTGTGTGCCTAATTTAAGAGGAAGGTTCGTTAATTGGTTAAGCGCTTGGTTCTTGGTTTAAAAAAAGCCAATTAAGCATTGACATATGCTTTTTGTTAATTTGCTTACTATAATTTAATTAGTTTACTTAGTGAAATATCTCTGATTAAAATAAGAAAACTATCTAAACTGGTGTAGTTATAACAAAAAAGCTATAATAAAGTGTAGCTCGTATGTGGGCCGCTAGATGTCGCGGTACAGCGTTAACTCATTTTAATGAATCTGAGAGAGACGCTTATAGTTGCCAGGCGCTCAGCAGCACAGGGAGCAACTACCTGTTAGTGTGAGAGCAGTAAGGCGCTTCTATTTTACTGCAGTGATATATTTCAGGGCTGTATTTCAATATTTCTGGACAAAATGGGTTAACACTGCCTCAAAGGTAAGTAGCGGATTGTCAATGCCATGTCAATGTTGTGTTGATTATGATAAACAAATCGGCTAGAATAGGAAAACACATAAAAGATGAATAATTATAATTATCCGTTACTCTCAGTGGTTCAGAATTGTTTGTGTACATGCTAAGGATAATTCACATTCTACTGTACCCTCTGTGCCTTTTCGACAAACAATAGACCACTTTAGTTTCACGTAATGTAACATAAAAAATACACCAATTACATTCAAGGCAGCTTTTTATACAGATTTGCAATAATTGAGTTGTTATATGTATACACAATGAAGAAGATGCAAATCAATTACAGGGCAAAGTAGACAAGCCAACCCATGTATTGTATGTTTTCCTGGGGGAGTGGGGGGTAGGGGTGTTCAGAGTACTGAGAGTACATTTGCTGGGACACTGAGCAGAATTGGCAAACTTCCCAATGAAAGACCTGAGACCAGGATTAAACTCGTGCATCAAAGTGCCCACCTTATAGGTTGAGTGGCACTAACCTTTGTCATCATACTGATGTACATGTACATTGTCACATTGTGTTATCCACACAGGTTTACCACATATGTAGCCTTCTGATTATGGTCTGCATTATCAATCTGTCATGCTTTTTACATTGGATTGTCTTCCTGGTTCTCCCATTTAAAAACAGACTTGGCACATCAGTGGACTAATGGACTACTTTGTGCATCCTATCAGAATCTCCTCCTGTCCACAACCATTGACTTTCAAATATATACAATTTAATGTTTCAAAGTTATTAGTTTTTATGTGATTTTAACTGTTTAAAATTGTGTTTAACTCTATACATCTTGGTGAATAATATCACAGGCCCACCAATCACAAACCAGCTAACTAATTTAAAACTCCTTTAGGCTGATGTATTTAGACAAGTAGACCTCGGAAAAGGAATGTTCAATTAAATACTGGTTAGTTAATGGAGGATGTTGGAAGGTGGTACTGGCTAAGGCCTGGGAAGAATTAATTCATTAAGCCAACATATTCTTGGTAATCTGAGCCCATTATAACCTTGACCAGGAAAAAGCAGTTGTAAAAATATCTTAGCAAACATAGCAAACTTTTGTAAATTCCAGTGAAAATGTGAATATTTGAAACTAGAATCACACTTATAAAAGTGTATAACATACGTATTGTGGTTTATGTGTATTTTTATAGGTCTGCATGATTGTGAAAGCCAATTCTAAAAAATATATATATATATGGTTGGACAGATGTCAGTAGCCACACTGTGAGTTAATCTGCAGACGAAAGGCTTCTCTATGGTGCCAAGTAACCATCTGGCCATGGGGAATGGTTCGATCAAAGCCCCTCGGCAGGATGAAACGTGCTTGACCACGGGTATTAAAGTGACATCAGTGTGGGAATCATCCGAACAGCTGAGATTAAAGATTGCCTGGCTCGAGGAGGAACTCTCCCGGCGAGACCATGAGCTTCGAGCTCAGGAGTGCCAACTACAGAATCTACAGAGAGAGCTTGAAGCCAAAGTGTCCCAGATCGACAAGCTCAAGGATGCCATTGGCTACAACAACCTAGGCTGCTCTCCACCCATAAGGCACAGTCGCAGACTACTCAGTGTCATCAATCAGGGGTCAACTCGCTTCCACAGGGTGGCCATTGAGGTACATCGCCGACTCAAAGCTAAGGAGGGGGTATCAGCTGAACCTACATCTGGAAAGTTTTACAATGGCCACAGGGCCCATCATGTATCTACAGAGAAAGCACGTATCCGCAAAGATTCTGGGTAAGCGGACATTGAATGTAGATTTATATGTTTCTGTACAGATCATTATACAAGTTGCTAACTATTTAAGAGAAACAGGAAAAAAATATCTGTCTTGCCTCTACATAAAGCTCAAAAAGGTATGGATTACCATAATACACTGCAAGGGGGATAGAGAGGCTGAAGAAGACAAAGAGCAGGCCATCTGTATTCATGTGCAGAATCATGTTTTCATTAAGCAGGCTATACTAATCTCGGTTTTAATTCATTCATAAGTTCCATTTTAGGCTAATAGCGAGACCCTGTTCTTTTAGAAGTGGAAATTAGCGGATACATGTTAAACCAAAACATCTATTCACTCACTGTAACCATAAAGAACCCTAATAGATGGAGCTGAGAAGTCTTTCTGTATCATTCTTATTTTAAGCACACATTTATTGTGGTTTTTTAGACAGTACAGAAATGAGAAAGGTTTTACTGCTTAACACTAAACAGAAAATGCTGAGAACAAAGCAGTTACAAAGTGTTCCCAAGGTCAGTAAAATAGAAAACAAAATGTTTTTATTTATTCATTTGGGACATCGTGCTCTCCATGGGGAATTACTGGTTAAACTCTCTAACCACTAACCACTGGGAGTGGTTCGCTAACCACTAGGCTACAGCTGACCCCCCCAAATCAAACCCAGGGCCTTTATGCTCCAAGTTTACATTGCTAATCACACATAAACAATGTACTATGTACTTTTGACTATGTACTTTTATTTTCAGTACAAAGAAACTGATAAATGAGGCCATCATGAACAATGACTTTTTGAAGAAGCTGGAGCCCCAGCACATTCGAGACATGGTGGATTACATGTATGAAAAAATCTTCACCTCCAACCAGCTGGTTATTCAAGAGGGGGAACCTGGAAATTACCTATATGTTCTTGCAGGTCTACCTTTTTAATCTAAAACCATATTCCTTCACTGTACATTCTTACATTTGAGAAGGTTATTAATTGTGGAATTCTATTTTTATGTGTTGGTGTGCAGAGGGCCTGGTGGAGGTCATGCAAAATGGGAAGCTTCTGGGTCAGATGCATCCTGGGACGGCTTTTGGAGAGTTGGCCATCCTCTACAACTGCAAAAGGACTGCTACTGTTAAAGGTGAATATGTGTCAGGCCAAGACCAGCAAGCAGGTCTTCGCCCCTCCACTTCAGACATAAACAATGATGTCTGCATAAACCAGCCAATGGTGGTTGAATATTGTAATAAATAATATCACTTAACTGTATCTCAGGTGCTCTAAGCAACATTTTTTATGATACAATAACTTTACAATTGACAATCTTGTCATTAATTAGTCTATCTGCTTTTTAAAGAGCTAACAATGCACATCCGATGATCCATTTGTATAGTGCACAACTGCCAATTTATGGGTCTAACAAGCATGAACTTTCCATTTACTTTTCAGCTAGATTGTTATGTGCTAGACACAATTCATTGGTATCATGCGATTTTCATTTACGATTTAGGAAAATATTATTTAATGTAATTATTATTTCTTGTTAATCACTTCTGCTATATAACTAAACTACATTGTGTTCTTACTGGGTATAATCTGTTTTATTAGCTGTGACTGAGTCTCACATCTGGGCTCTGGACAGACAGACTTTTCAGAGCATCATGATGAAATCAACTCAGGCCAGACATGCAGAGTATTTCAGCTTCCTGAGCAGGTATACTTACATGACAAATACAGTGGTGTGAATACAAGTGTTTGCCCCCTTCCTCATTTCCTGTATCTTGCATGTTTGTCACACTTAAGTGTTTCGGAACATCAAACCAATTTAAACAATAGTCAAGGACAACACAAGTAAACACTAAATGCAATTTGTAAATGAAGGTGTTTATCATTAAAGAAGTAAAAAAATCCAAACCTTCATGGTCCTGTGTGAAAAAGTGATTCAATCCGTTGCTTTTATTTTACAGTGTGTGCTATATACAATATGAAATTTTGAAGCCTTTATCTAAAGCCAGTCATTATCTAGTTCTACTGTTGCTTAATCCTATTTAGAATACATTAAATACCTAAATAGGTCACCAGTCGGTTGCAAGGTACAGAGACACACACACACATAGGACAATTTCAGTATCTCCGATTAACACTGTGGGAAGAAACCCACACAGACATGGGGGAACATGCCAACTCTACATATAATGCCCCAGGTTATCTTACCCAGGAATCAAACCCAGAAATTCTTGTTGTGAGGTGACTGTGCTAACCATAAAACTATTGACCACACTTTCTTATTACCACACTTATTAAAGATTTCATTTTCATTGGTATAATTGACACACCAATTGGTCTTGACTTTCAGTGTGTCTTTATTAAAAGACCTGCCAGAGGAAAAACTTGCTCGAATTATCGACTGTCTTGAAATTGTAAGTTTATGATTTTTTTATATACTGTTTAACTATGCATCTATGTCTTATGTGGGATAGTGGTTTGATAATAACTGTTGAATCGGATTTTATTTTCAGGATTATTTTGACAAAGGGGAGTACATTATTCGTGAGGGTGAGGAAGGAAATACTTTTTTCATCATAGCGAAAGGAGAGGTAAGATAAAAAAAATACTTATTTTTTGGGTGTGTCCCACCCTTTACCCTGTGTACTGGACCCACCGTGAACAAAGAATGTTTAAAAAAAAAACAGCAGCAGTGAATGAATGCCTTAAAAATATTGCAGTTATAATTAAAAAGCTGCATATACAATTTTAAGTGCAGTACCAGAGCTCTTGCCAACGCCAATGTCAAGCAAATAGATGTCAAGCATCAATCAACAAACCTTACATGTTTAATTTTGTCGTTTTCTGTTTACAAATGTGTATTTTTAATTTTCTTTTCTGCATGGTATTTTGTTTTGTCCCTAACATATAGACGTATTTGAATGATAAACATATTTAAATAGGTTTTTGTTATCTTTGTGCATATGTATATTTAGTACAAGTACATGCTTTTTTGGACAGGTTTTAGTAACGAAGACCACAGAGGGCTCATCTGAGCCTCAGGAGATCAAGACCCTGGGGGTGGGAGAATACTTTGGTGAAAAAGCTCTGATAAGGTTTAACCATTAACTTATTCTAATTTTTAGCATTGATTGAAACTTTTATACGTTTCTATTAATTTCCTTTAAACCATTTTTGAGTGTTTTAGAACAACAGTGAAATATTATGCTAGCACACTAGAACAGAAACTCAGAATTCCTCTATTTGAAACTCAGCATTGCTGATTGGCTGGGCACTGTGACCGCATATTTCGCAGGAGTGTCTGCAGCAGACCTGTGTGAATAGTTTTTAAACGCTGTGTAAAGATTTTAATAGGCCGATAGAACGTCTTCTTCAGAATGCATAAATGAAAACGGTTCAGATAAGAGCAGCACACTGGTTTTACCCATTAATGTGGGAGAAAAGGAGATAACGAGAATAATAAGCCATTTGTCTTGCTTTCTGTTTGCCATGGTTAGGGATTGTCTGAATGCTGATCTATGGAAATGTAGGTGGTGGAATGCAAGTCATTACTGAATTCAGACTGTGCCATTGTCTTATCATCCTATGTGGGCATTATCAGAAAGTTGTTGTCGTATATACATGGGGGCAAGGAATTCATTAAAAATATATTGTTTACATGTGACTTTGTCTTTAGTGAGGATGTTCGTTCAGCAAACATTGTAGCAAAGGAGAACGACACACATTGTTTGGTAGTAGACAGAGAGTAAGTCTTTTAAATTGGTAAAATATAGACTTAGCATACTGCATTACAATCATGCAGTCACCTAACATCATCCCATGATTTTCCACAGTACCTTTAATCAGATGGTGGGGACGTATGAGGAGCTACAGGCATACCTACATGAATATGTCGAGCAACTGTCTATAAATGATGAGCGGAGAAATGCCATGTAAGAAGTGTTTTAACAAATGCATTCCATTAAGTCCATTATTCCCTCATTTATGACAAGTTCTGTTTGAAAGTTATAATATTTTATTCTATTTTATACAATTTTATACCCTTTATGCTTATACAATATCTGCTGAACAAGTAAGACTGGTATTATGTATATATAACCTGTATGTGTGTTGTGACATTACAGAACTCAATCCCCAATAGGTGAGCCAGAGGCAGCTGAACTTCGCATTCTACGAGAGAAAGCTGCACGACTGTCCAGTAGCTACTTTCTGCACGAGTTGCACATTGTAGCAACGTTGGGAATGGGAGGCTTTGGCCGAGTGGAGCTGGTAAGGAATTACTTCTGCAAAAGTGAGCACAAATGTTCGGTGTGGGCAGCCCTAGCCATGGAAACCGGTGCCTTTAGATCAGCCATTTCTCTTTTTTACCTGCTGACAGTCTGCTTTGTGTAAATGAACAATATTTCCCCACTGTGGGACTAATAAAGGATTATCTTATCTTATAAAGGATTATCTTAATATCATAGTAACACACAGAATCCGTTAGACAAAATATTACCTTCGGTTTTTGGAATTGTAGAGATGAACTTAATTTTCTGGTAAAGAAAAATGACATCACTGTTTAAGATTAAATTTCATTACATGTTTTAGGTAAAGCTTAAAGATGAAGATACAACTTTTGCTTTGAAGTGCATTAGAAAGAAGCACATTGTGGACACCAGGCAGCAAGACCATATCTACTCCGAGAAGAACATCCTGCTACAAACCAACTGCCACTTTATTGTCAAGTTGGTTTATTTAGTTTTATTAGTGCTTGTATTAAAGTATTTCTTTTATGTTTCTTATGCTGATAGCTTAAAAACACTTGATTTATTTATCTGTGCTTACTTTATGTTGCTTTAAAATCTGAGACAACTAATTAAGTCAATGGTGTTTTGTTACATCATTAAATCTCTCCTCCATGAATCTCTCCTCCCTCTACTAGGCACAACCCATACACGTGATACCAGCGCTACCCATGGAACATATAAAATAAAACAAACCTCAGAGAGTGATTATAAATGACCGTTACAATCAGAGTTTGGTCAGATATTGCACAAATCCATGAAGACGTTTACATTTTTCAAAAACGTTTCACCGAAACATGTTCTGGTCATCAAGTCACATTATTGAAATATTGGAGGTGTCAAAACTCATCATCATGGGTACGGGGGCGATGGGGTCATCCATTAGATGATGATACTAATTTTCATGGGATGTGAAAAAGTGGCAGTGGCAGAAAAAGGTTACAAAATGCCACTGACTATACAACAACCTTTCAGATCAAGACCCACCAAAAATGCATAAAGTAGGGATTGCAAATAAGACCGAGAGACATTCCAGACTGCTGCTACGAAACAACTTGAAGAATGTTTTTTGTTCTTGCTCATGAGTTTACACTGGATATTTGCTAAACTTTATAACAAAGTGTTTATTTTTATGTGTGCAGCTAGATCCTCTATCACAGAAACATGTTTTTCAGATTGTTCCAGACATTTCGGGATAATAAATATGTATACATGCTGCTCGAGGTCTGTCTTGGTGGAGAGTTGTGGAGCATACTAAGGGACATGTGAGTGTAGGTTATTTTAAGACTCCGTTTGATCCATTGACCAGTTTTTTTATATCACACAAATAATAACTTTTAACAAAAAATGCAGCTGATCTTTACTTGAGTAATATCACAAACCACAATAGATATTTAATTAATTTTAATGCTTTTAATGTTTATTTTAATTAAGGAGTTTCTTTGAGGAGGCCACTGCAAGGTTCTGTATTGGTTGTGTATTGGAGGCCTTTGATTACTTACATGGACATGGTGTTGTTTACAGAGACCTAAAACCAGAGAATCTACTTCTAGATTCTGAAGGATACGTTAAAATGGTATTTTTACTACTTTTTAATGCTTTTGTCTTTTTGTCATTTAGAAGGCTGTCATTGAATCATTTCGATTTTTGTTTCTGTCTTTTCAGACTGATTTTGGTTTTGCTAAGAGAATTGGTTTGGGGAGGAAAACGTGGACATTCTGCGGCACTCCAGAATATGTTGCTCCTGAGGTCATCATGAATAAAGGTCATGACTTTGGAGCTGATTGCTGGTCATTAGGAATCCTTATTTTTGAACTTCTCACTGGCAGGTAAGATTTCTTCCAGGGTATATAAATGACAAGGAAGAGCAGGGTAGAGTAGATTTATTAGAAATTATATAAAGAGGTGCTTGGTGCTAATAGATAAATAAAACAAATGTGTATTGTGTCAAAAGGTGCCAGGTTCTGATGGTTCCTTGTCTGTTTTCTTTTTCACAACATTGTTGTTAGTAAATCTTCTGCTAAGATTACTTTCAAATACTTTTCTTTCAGTCCTCCTTTCTCAGGATCCGATCCTATCAAGATCTACACAATGGTGCTGCACGGCATAGAGAAGGTGGATTTTCCCAGAAGGATCAGCAAGCGTCCCGAGGACCTGATCAGGAGACTCTGCAAGTAAGACATCCTGCTGTGGTTTTGATGACTTTAATCTAAAGACTTGGGTCTAGTGTACACAGTCATGGTTTACACAGAAGGAAAAATAGAACAAATGAATATATATTTTAAATATAATATTTCTCTCCCAGCATGAAACTGAGCCATTCAAAATCCCAACAATATGTCAAGTCAAGTCAACTTTATTTCATATAGCGCTTTTGATGAAGTTCATCAGCACTTACCAAACCACTTATTAGAAGGTATTAGAACAAAATAGTTATTTACCAATAACTTAGACCGGGGACCCGAAAAATAAAATACATCTGACACCTAAATGACTTTCACGTAAACACAAAAATAGTACATTATCTTATCGTTTTTTGTTATCATAATTGCTTGCATGACTGTATATTTCTGCTTACTGTGACCTATAATATTGATTTGCAGCCATGTAAAGAAATAAAAGACTACTTCAAAAACATTATTTTTGTTGAACAATTTCTGGAAAATTGTTTGACTTATAATGAATATCAGCACAGTAAAATAAACATCTTAGTAGGATGTTATTCTCTTATTTATTTTTTATCCAAGCTGTATGTATTATTATTACTAGTATGTATGTTAGTTATTTTCTTTTTTGCATTTTCTAGACTTAATCCTGCAGAACGACTTGGCAATAAGAAAAATGGCATAATTGACATCAAGAAAGACAAGTAGGTCATAATCTACCTTGCAGAATTTTGCCTATCAACATGTGATCTTTAGCATTTATATTGAGTTTTTTTAGTGTTTTATATATCTGATGCCTCATTATGCACTGGCATGATTGCTAAATCTGGTTAAACTTGAGCATATATATGTACATGACTTAGATCGATCATCATTGATCATTGATCGATCATCAATGTGACAAATAAACTTTGATTTGATTTGGACTTAATTGGTTTTAGCATTGCTTTGTCTTTTATGACAGAGAGCAGGTCTGAACCCCTCCTGTATCTGGCAGAATTGTAGAACATAGAGCAAGTGAACATTCACAGAGGGAACAATTAGTTCAGAATGAACCACACAGCTGTTGCCATCTTCAGCAGAACAGAGAAGCTGCAGACAGCAGGGTGACGCTGACGCACTTGACTAATGCGTTAGCAACCAATAGAACATTGTCTGAATTACAGATGCTCTGTCTAGGTCATGTAGACAGAAACTATCGTTTATGGACAAATGTGACTTGTCATTTATTAAACAGGATGTTAATGATGTAAGTGTTTTATTATAATGACAAAAAGTCTAATAATGGTTCTTAAAAATGGCAACAAGTGTCTTTACTGTCAAACAGTTGTTTTAAATTAATGATGTGTTTTAAAGCTAGCATCATGAAGAAAATCAACTTTGGGTAATGATGCTTAAAAGCCCTTTGTAAATAAAAATACATACACTTCATCTTGCAAATAAACCGGAACCTTAATTTAATGTACTTAGATAAGGATGATAAACTATAAAACTACATTTCAAAATATGAAATGTAAAACTTGTGACATGTTTTTGACATATTTTGACTGTAATGGATGCCCATTAAATAATGATTCCACCATGTTTAACCTTAAACCATTTATATGATGTTAAAATTCTTCGTAAATACAAACGGCAACAATTTACATCTAAGTCTAGGTTAAATTATGTAAATAGCATACACAAATACAAACACTTTTTGGGATATTGTATCCGAAAATATTACTATAATAAATAAGCAGTCGGAATTAAACTCCTGGTAATCCCAGTATTTGCAACAAATCCAATAATATGGAATCAACTTTCTTGTACTGTTGTTTTGAATCGTCTATCAGGTGCTTTTGGTTCCTACTTGATGACCTACATTTCTGTGACAATTGGCTTTAAGAACCACAACAATTTAAGATGGATGGACAGGCTGGTTCACATTAATGTTTGAGTTTATTATTTAAAAAGTTAAACCATGATGCCTGACATCGAAATACAAATTCTAAATTAGCTTTATGTTAACATGGTTTTAATCGTTTTGGAGAAGCGTCTCTACAAATATAGCTATATGGACACATGCTCTGTGGTAACTACAGAAATAGGACTAATAACTATTTTTTATTTGTTGCTAAGGTGGTTTCAAGGTTTTAATTGGGAGGGACTAAGACGATGTAAACTTCTATCTCCACTAAAAAGAGAGGTGAACCAATCTTGATGCATCATATATTACAATTACAACTTAATTTAATAAACATTCTTTTCATTTGATTTTTTAAACCCCATTTAGTTAAACGGGCCTCTGGATCACAGTCATTTTGACGTGTTTCCCCCAGAGATGGAAGAACCTCCTGATGAACTTTCTGGCTGGGACAAAGACTTCTGAGAAATGTATGAGACTTTTCTGTTCATTAACCAAGGAAAAATTGTTTTGCAGAAGAAACTCTATGAAGAACTATGAACAGTCAATGATTTATTATCATATTATTCATATCAAATGATATTTGAGATCATTCTAAATGTGGAGATATTTATAAAAGAAGAAAAACTAAATTTTTTGTAAATCGAACAACAGCTACTATTTTAAAACGAACAGTTTTCAGTGCCAAATAGTTTTTAATATATTTTGTATATTTTTTTTCTGAATATGTTTATGGAAACCATATTTTGCTATAAGGTGCTTCATGGCAGAATGCCTTGTTTGTGCAAAAGGTCTGTAAATCCTTAATACCTACATATCATTGTTTATATTAATTAATGTCCTCTTATAGACAGATGCATTATTGTGAAACTATAAACAAGTCCAGGTTGAATGTGAAAACCCATGCTTTAAATAACTTAAAACTTCTAAAATAAGGAATTTTCACTTGCAAAAATGTAAGGAGTTATATCAAAGTGTACTGGGAGTTTTTACATAAACAGTTGCAAGTTATTTTTTTGGTTGCAAGTTATTGTTCAGGTCCATAATGTATATACTGTATATTTTAGTTTCTGCTTTGACTTCATAATAAGCTTTTAATAATAAAACACTAACCGGACGTTCTAATTCATGCCACCCACTCCCATAATGCTCTTTCAGCTTCATAATATTGAGGTTTTGTATTGATCCTTAACAGGCAGTTTGAAGTTTCTGCATGAGTAGATGATCAAAGTGCTTTTGAATACCTTTCATTGTTCGACATGTGTCCTAAATCAATAAGCTGAGGACATGGATAAGATTGTATTCTTAACGACTCTACTCGTACTAATTGTCTGTGTTGAGATTTAAACATCATGTTTTACACTTTGGTTTGCTTATGTTTGATCCTTAATTAATGTTTTACAACACCTATGATCAGAAATTGTTATTCATTAGACAAGGAATCTCATTCTTTACACAAGTAAACCCATGCAGACACGGGGAGAACATGCAAACTCTGCTAAAAGAACGCCTCGGGCTTACCGGTGAATCGAGTGATCGTGCCACCGTTTACACTTTGGTAACATACATGAAAAGAAAAAGAGAGTTTATTAAGTATACAAATTTATTATTACATAGTCTATTATTACATAGTCTAACAATTTCTTATCTCCAAATAACCTCACATGCATGTTTTTGGACTGTGAGAGGAGAACATGCAAACTCCACAAAGAAAAGGGATGTGTAATTTAGAGATTTGTTACTTGATGTTTTTTATCTATCAGTGTTTTTTCTTAATTTTCTTTTCATTTTAATGAGCATCCACTAGATTTTGAATGGAAAATAAACATTAATTCTTTAACCAGATCATAATTTGCATGTGTATTAGTATGGACACAGAGGTATTTTCTAAACAGTATTTTCACAAAGGTATTGCTGATTGCCAATTTAAATTTAAATCGCTTTTTAATTAACGTTGTCATCTGAGGTACGTTTGTCACTGTGGAAAGTGTTTCCAAGTGCCATATACTGTCTGAAACTCACAGCTCCCCTTAACAAACACACATACGACAGCATATTCTTTAAACTTACTAAAGCAACTTACTTTACACTCCGTTGTGCATATAAGATTATATTTATTGTGTATAAAACGTTATATTTATATCATAATCTTATTTCTTTCTTGAGTGAAACCTAGAAGGCCGTAATTTGGGAGGCGGAATGTTTCACATACTCCGTGGTAAGCAAAGCTTGACTAAACTCTCTGAGCGGTGTGATGAATGATGTGAAGGTCAAACAACAGAGAGGCTTCAGATTTAACTGGACAGGGAAAACAAACGCTACTTTCTAGTCAATGAGAGCTAGAAATTCTAAGCTTGAGTAAAAATACAGAGCCTCGTAGTTAGACAGCATTTTCAAAATTGTAGAAAGCAACGAACTGAAAATGGCAACCACTAGAGGGAGCCAGAGAACCAAAATCAAACCAGCCGACTGTAACGTCAAATACTGTATTGTCAGTGTCTGTTCATTTATGTATACATTTAAAATGTAGCATTTTACTCATATAGTTTACTACAGTTTCATATCTAATCATTTATCCATGCTGAATACTGTAATCTGTGCTTTTATTTTATTATACTGAAATAAATTTATATTTACAAATAGTTTACTGGCCATACACATCCATTCATCCATTGCCCAGCGTTCCCACTACTGGCCATGGTGTTACACACTGGCCAAATAAACAGAACACCCGAACAGGGCCTGTTTGCTGCTGGGTACAGACACACACACCAATTTCATTATCTTCAGTGAGCCTGACTGTGGGAGGAAACCAGAGCGCACGAGGGAAACCCACTCAGACACAGGAAGAAAAATGCAAAGAATACACAGATCTGGACGACCCTCCTGAGATTGGAATCAGCGTCACAATGTAGTAGCTGTTTGTATCTACAGGACCATTCAGAATCTCCCATCAACCTGGTGGTGTGTCTTTGGACTGTGATGGCTGGAAACCAGAGCACCCGGTGGAAACCCTGATATGGACATGGGAAGAACATGCATACAGAACTTCATACAGAAAAGATCCAGACCGCCTTACCTGGGGCTCGTGCTCAGAACTTCAGACTGTGAAGTGATAATAATATCCACTACACCACCATGCTTCTCCATTGTCTTAATTAGTCTGTATTTTTTATTACTGTTACAACAGTCATAGATTTTCGTGGATAACATTTAAGGGAGCTTTGTTTTAGTGATTTCTATTAGTAATTTACAAAAGCCTTAAAAGATGAATTTATCAACTTATGTTTTATTAAAGTACACCTCCATATAAATGATTAACATCCCAGTCTTGTTTGATCAGTGTTTATGCTGTGATCGTGCCATATCAGTAGTTGCAGAAGGCATGCTTTAGTACACATTTTATGAGTCCATTGTGTTAAATCTTCTGGAATGTTGGAAGAGTGTTTCAGCCAACTTAAAACCAGCACAGATTACGCTCAAACTTCGATTTCGAAACTGCATAAGGAACACCATGAGATTCTACAGAGTACAAATGACTGATAGGCAGTGTAACTCAATAGGCATTGTGTTAATTGGAAATGACCTTTTTTTAGACACGTACACACAATGTATGTCATTTCTTTAAAAAGATAAACAACTGGGTCTACAAAATCTACAATTAGTAAAAGGTTTTCAAAATCATGTGCAACCTGATCAATTTGCGTCTGTTACAGAAGAATTAATAAGTGAACTTTACTGCCTTGCTCTTAACTTAGTGACGTTCTTATACTGCTTCCTCCCTTTGTTTCTCAACTTCTCAACTTGATATTCATCGCTCGCACAGACATAATGGCCTATTTCTGTTTACAGGAAATGAGTGGTAGTAAGAGTGTGCTTTGAAACAGTTCCATCCAATTAGATCATTTCCACTATATGGAATATGGGAAATGGGTGTGACACTGCATCTGATTGATATCTATTCATTTCATATCTGACCTATTTATAATAGAATTTCATGTATTTGTATTCAATAATTGCATTATTGAGTTCCAGTTATAGAATATTTGTCATTTCAGAATACTTTCAGGTTATTAAACATAATTAATGATCCTTCAAACTGCTTTCCTGGTGCAGTGGCAAGGGCTGCCCACTGTGCCGGGCGCATGTTCTCACTACTGCCCCTTGGTTTATGTTCAATTGTGTGTGTAAATGTGTGTTTTGCTGCATGGATTGAGTTAAATGCTGATGAATATTTCCTAATTGTGTAAGAGAACAGTAAAACAACAGATTATTTACCTGATACACGAGAATTATTTAAATGTTATTTTCAATCAACAACATTATTTTCAACTCAACATGCAGAAACTCTAACAATAAATTAGTTTATTTTAAAACATACTAAAAATACAACACATTTTTTAGTTTACAAATATCACAATTATGTTTATTAAAAATAATATAATGCAATAAAAATGCAATATGAATACTGAAATATTTCATGCTGCTATAGTACAATAGAAAGTATAAAGATGACATTCTCGTCTTTTATCCATAATTCAACAAACCACTCATCAGCACTTACATTTGTTTCATAGAATCCATTAGCTAAATCAGTATTTAAACACATTTGTAAATGCATTTAAAATTATACATGTACAGTCAATTTTATTATGTTATAATTCTCCTGTATCTGCCTAATCCATATATACATACATATACACATATCTAAACTCATGTTCCACGATTAAGTCACTCTTTTACCTTGCTTTTAGAGTACATGTGTTAATTTATATGTCACATTATGTCGCAGTTATACAGTATATGTGGATATAATTGTGGCACATCTGGAGAAAGCACCGTTAGGCCTTGATTTACAAAGTTCCTGAATAATCAGCAATACGTTGAAGTGTAATGTTTGTTTTACTACTTAAGTTATCATTAATTCATATTTGATTATTAAACCAGACCAGACAGAAAAAATAGGATCCAATTCCACACTTGTGGAGTGAGAAGTGGAAAAAAAACACAGGCAATTAGAAAAGAAAGACAAAAATTGAAACTACAAATCACATTAAAATCTCCAATCACATTAAAAATATATTTATTATATGGTCCCCGGATAGAGAATAGGATAAAAACTGTAATAAGAGAGTATGAGAACAAATACTGCACATGATCTTAGCCAAAAGGCTGAGAAGTAACGATGATAATTCATGATTTTGTACTTTGTACAGCATTATTGATTGATTTATTATTAAAAAAAATAGAATAAACATTAAAATACTAATATTTTTGAACAATGTTGTAAGATAAAGTTGCTACACTTATTCTGAATGTGTACAATATTCAAGTTCTACACCGTGAACATTACAAATATGTTATTGTTGTTGTTTTATTATCATCATTATCAATATATTAATAGATTGAATGCATGTTTGGAGGTAGGCCAACATATTTGCTGTTTTAGTGAAACATGGAGTCAGCAAAGCGTCAAAAAGTATCAAACATGAATAAATGAAAAGCAGATCTGATTATTGCCCCGTAGTTTTAGTAAATATATACTGAACATTTATATTAGTACATCTGGGGTGTTTATTGCACGATGTTGTGTATTCACGGTCGCTTCAATGAATCATAGCTTGACTGTTTTATTGCTGCATACAAGCCCCCAGTAAATCAAGGCCTTTTAATTAATTGGATGTTTATAAGCTGTACATTCCAAAAGGTTGAGAAAAACACAGCATTACATTTTACAAAACACCCGATAAAACACAAAACTGTCACGGATCACCACAGAAGTGTCACTGTTTGTTTAGCTCAGTCTGTCGTCATTATACTGAAACATGACCACATACAGAGGAATGGAGATAAGAAACATCTTACATGTATATACACTGTACTGGGTATTTAAATATTCAGTCCCTGTATGCATGCATATGTAAAGTACACTTACTTAGAACAACCTATATTGTGAGGAATTATATAGATTTTTATTTTCAGAAATAGCAGTTATTAAAAATAGATGGATAGAACTTTATTGATCCCTTTGGGTGGTTCCCTTAGGAAAATTTATTAAATGTCTTGAAAAAGCTAAGTACTTTGTAAGATGTTGCAAATAGACTGAATCAAAATCAACCTGATCAAAGCACTGTGAGTACCAGAGCCAGCACAGATTTCTTTACAGGTTTACTGAGTGAGTTTGGTCCATTTTATTAACATGATCAATGCAAGTTCGATTGACTACTTGATTAGTGCAATGTAGCATCCAGAAGATAAAGGGGTAACTGAAAATCTTAACCAATACTTTACCCATTGTATTTATGCAAATATTTTCTATATGAACTAATAGCTACAACTATAGGAATGTAAGTTCCACCAATGGTTCAACAGAAATAGAATAATCTTGAATAATGGTTTTGGAAAGCTTTCAGATGTTTCAGATGTCTCATTCAATTATCACTTTCTACTTCAAATATATGTTCCCCTGTGTACCAATATAATTACTTTAGAAATAGAAAAAGCCATTAGAGAAATGTTTAAACATTTCATTCAATAAAAGCAGCAATTTGAGTAAGTCTGAAATACTTTTATATAAACAAATATAATCTACTTTAGGGATGGCAGGTATGAGTTCACTTTCATTTTTTCACCCATTCCCTTCTTGTACAGGATCACATCTTAAACTACACAGCATCCTTCTTTTTCTTTTTGTTCATTTTTGTCATAGATCTTTTCAACTTCAACTTATCCACCACCATCTTGTTCCATCAGTTTACTGTCCAGCTGAAAAACAATAGCAAAATAAGCATCCGTAAATACAAGATTTGTTTTACTGTATTATGCATTGTAGTATACTGTCAAACATGTAGGCATTTAGGTAGAGATTTTGGGCTAACAATGGAAAGGTAGAGGGATTGAACCTGAACCTTTTTTCGATTAGAGCTGTATAACTGGGATGTGTAACAAAATTCTACAATATTCTGTTGACATACAGATGACAATGTAGCAAAATAAGTAAAATTTTGACTTACGAGGTTATTTGGTTCCATGACCCAGCTCATGTCTCATATATATGTGTCTCAGCTCATATATCAAAATTATTTACTATCAAACTTCACACTTAATGTTAAATGCAATAAGACACTATGTTATACTTTATCACTAAACTTACTTTCTACTTTTTATTTTTATTGTTTCACTTCACCTAATTATACACAAACTAGACTTGAACGACTTTACTACATATTACTGACCTTAACAAGGGCTGAACCAATTAACACTGGGCCATCGAGTGCCAAGCAGCGTAATCTCACTAAAATATATCTCTGCATATTATTGGAAAGTGGTCTCGCTCACTCAGCTTGTCATGTCTTATATCACAAAACAAAAATAATAATATGTGTGTGGCTCATATCATAGAAAACTTGTATGTTGGCACACTTATTAAGTCAAGCCCTTGCTTTGTGCTTATTTTAACTACATAATAAGCATTAGTCCATTTTTAATAATCCAGACAAACTGAACAGAAATGTTGAGTTCATATCAAGCTAACAACATTGTTACATATTTCAACAGCATTTTTATATATTTTAAGATTGGAATGGACATTAGTTTTGTAAACGTGCTTTATTGTGTATGTGTAGCAATATGAATAGAACATGTTTGTTTATTTTAACAGCACATATTTATATGGATTTATACCACTATGTTTAACAAGATTTATTACTGACCTCTTTATTTAATGAATCCAGTGATAATCCAGCTTTTGATGACCAAGGACTATCATAGAGTTTCTGTTGTTTCTGGAAAGTTCGGTGGATCTTTGTTCAGGTCTGTTTAAAGAAAGAACAGGAACATGTTTTCACTGTAATAAAATGCATATATATATATATATATATGCATAAAAATAAATATGATGTGTGTGTGTGTGTATGTGTGTGTGTGTGTGTGTGTGTGTGTGTGTGTGTGTGTGTGTGTGTGTGTGTGTGTGT
>JAOUQU010000030.1:3618251-3631137 GCA_028566735.1 Ammoglanis amapaensis
TATTTTATGTTATGTTATTTGTGTGTGTGTGTGTGTGTGTGTGTGTGTGTGTGTGTGTGTGTGTGTTAGTGTTAGATAAGCCAGCTGAGTGTGTGCATCTCTTTATAGTTGCTCTGATAGTGGGAGTAGTGTCAGAGTGTTTATCAGTGACAGTTTGTGTGTTTGTTATTAGAGCTGTTATTAGCGTGTTATAAACATCATACTGTCGAGAGACTAGTCAAATGACTAGAAACTTCCGAAATGACTACCAATTCCTTCTCTGACCCTTTAATTTCCCAGACTTACGCCCAGGTAAACGTCTGTCCCTTTACTCCCTTTCTAGCAGTTGTGAGATGCAGGGTAGTCAGCATGGCTTCACATTGCTGTGAGAACCTAGCGGGGCTTTATCGAGTCACACACACCCTAACTAGTCCCTGTTGTATGATGTTTGCATGTACTGTCACTGATGCATGACTGATACATGGCAGTGATCTGTGGTGTGTACGTTTTACACAAAAGTCCATGTACATCTTGTTTCCACACCACACACCACATGCTGACCAACTGAACTTCAGCACAGTGCAGTGTCTGTGTGACTGTGCTGTATGCAAGCACAGTCAAAGGGGCGTGGGGATTTTTCAACTTCTTCTTTTAACCCTACAACTGAAGGGAAAACCCCAAACGTCAACAAACATCAGGAGGAATCACACTCGTATTTACATTCCGAAATAAGTTTTCTCGATTGTTACTGCCGATGAGCTGACTGGAGGTCACATGAAGCGACGGATCTTGGTGTCTGGACGATCAGGATAAAAGTCATACCAGGTAACCGAATGTCTGTGGTTTTAGGTTTCATTCAGGTTCCGTTTCCTGCTTATATGCCGAGTTTCACATTCACTAAAAAATGTATTTATTTGATCTGTTTTCTCTTGCTTAGCTGGAATCTTTATGTCTGAATGTCTTTCTGTTTCGTCTTTTGTTCCCATTTCTCTCGACTTTAGTTCTCCTTTAGTTCTCACACTTGAGCCAAAAACATGTCGTGACCAGACCATAAGTGCATCTGTGTTTAACATTTCTACCGAAAACAAAAATGAGACTTTCAAGTCTGTCTGTATGTAGGAATCTTGGGCAGGTTTGTTCTAATGGTTAAGAAACTGGATTCATATTTAATTACATTGCCGGGTAACCCTTTAATTATGTTGTTCCCTTAAAACTTGCATTAATTTTCCTTTAAAAAGGCATTTTGAGGGAAAATCTACAAGAAATTATCCAATTAACTATCAAATCTCTTTAAAGAAATTCCTTTAAAAACATTAAGCGACGCATGAAGTTCCTTAACACTTAAGGGACTTAAAAGCTCACCGGTTTAAACCTGACAGACAGAGAATGTGGCTGTGCTTTTGGGCACTTTAAAATACTTTTTTAGATGTGAAAATGATCATTTATTAATCGCCACATGACATATTGCTACTTCTGTATGAATAATGTTTCTGTTTCTGTTCTATTTTATGTTTACAATTTGAATTGTTAAATTGCTTTCTGTTCTATTTATGTCTATTGTAAAAAAGCACTATATAAATAAATCAAATCAAATCAAAGTTTATTTGTCACATACATAGTTATACACAGTACAACTGGCAGTGAAATGCTTTATAACTACTCCATCCTAACCCTCGAAATTACGGTTATTGTATTACATTTTTAAAGTCCTTATATAGACGCTACCTATTAGTTTCTTTGCAATATAAATGTATTGCTTGATTTAGTTTGAGCCAGTTTGTTTATCTACTTTTATATAAATCTTTGTTAATATTTATTGTTAGAACTACATCCCACCATATAATCCGGAATGGAAAAGGTTAAATTCTATGCCAGTGTGTTTTTCTATGTGCCAGTGTAAGCATGATTGCCAACTGTGTGTGTGTGTGTGCGTGCACGTGTGCGCATAAGTATGGGTGGGTGAGGTCCGGCGTAGGCTGGCGTCTGTGGCCAGGTTCAGGATGATGCGAACGAGTGCTATTCCAGGCCCTCTGTGTCTGGCTTTCATAAGACATGAGTATGTCGTCTGGCCTAGCCAGAGAGGGCCCTCTCCACACTTCACACACAGAGTGTGAATGAATACATCACTACCACACGGCTCTGATGTGGTCCCACGCCTGTGTGGTCCAAAGAAGAAAAGTAGAGAGGGAGGGAGGAAGGAAGGGAATGAGAGACGAGGGAAAGAAAAAGACAGAGGCCAGGTTTGGTGTACTGCCCTTTTCTCTTGTTAACAGATCTCAGAAGTGAATATAAGCTACATGGTTACTTCAGAGAATAAAGACTGATTTTATGCTAGTGTGTGGTTGATTAGCCGTTAGCGTTTTGAATAGAAGTCGGACCTTTCATTTAGCTCTGCTGTAGCTTAAATGAGTGAGACAGCCAGAGACAGACACGCAGAGACAGGGAGATAAAAAGAGAAAGATAAAACGAGGGGGTAATAGACAGTATGCCCATCTATGGGAACATGTCTGCAGGCTGTGTCTGATGAGTGGTCTCTAAAATAACGGGCATCTTAACTTTTCATAAGATCACCATCATCTATGAGCCCAATCATACCGTAAGCTCATTTTAACTACATATAGAGTTTTTAAAATGCTTTTAAAATGGTTGTTTACTAACGATAACAACAACAACATATAATAGACAAATAGATGTAAATACTGAATAATTTTTTTGGGGGGTTGTTGTATAAGGAAAAAATATTCTAGCTTTAGGACAGATATTATGTTTAATATTATATTATTAGTAATAGTTAATACGGCTGTTGTTTAATACTTAATAGATTTTGGGTTCACTCCCCAGGTGGCATGGTCTGGTTCACTTCTGTGCTCCTATTGGAGCTCTATTTGTATAGATGGATGGATGGATGGATGGATGGATATTTATTAAGATAGATAGACTTTTAGCAATGTATCTTAAACGTACCTGAATAAATATTGTATTTATGTTCATTCCTGCTGCCCATTTTGGATTGCTGTTGCTCATCGATGTCAGTAAATCTTTTTATTGAATTTGCCCACAGATTGCTAAGACGTGTACACATCTGTATGAAACTAAGCTCACTTTCTCCTGAGGACTCAGTGGAAAGTCTGAGTCTTGTGTTCCACCCGCATACCTCTGCACTTGTTTTATTATTCATTTTTCCAGCGTTCTTTTATGTTCGTGCCTAAGCAGTTGTTTGACAGTGTCTGGCTCATTCGCACACTGTTCTGCCATGTTAAGCAATAAAGTTGGCGTGTGGCTGGGTAGCCCACACAGAGAGGCATGCTCCTGCTAATAGAGTGTTTACCCAAACCTGCTCTTATCACCCAGCGCTTGATTGCGCTCTTATTGCACATCATTTACTTAATGCTTTTTCACCACCACCATTATGCAACCACAGAGCATTTCAAGAGATAAAGTTAACTCATTGGGTCCAAAACATATACGCACAGATTGGTGTGTATCCTTGTGGAAAGTGAGTGTGTGTCTGGTTTAATTTAAACTCAAAAATTTGGATTTGATCCAAAGCCGCACGTGTCTCTCTATTTTTCTGTCTCTCTGTCTGCGTCTGTCTGCTTTGATGTGTGTCTCTTTACTTTGCATGTAGATTTAATTATGTAATTATAATGTGTATAATTTACATATATTATTTTATGCACGCCATCCAATGGCATGGCAGATTATAATTCATCTATTAGGCGATTTAATCTCTCTAATTAACCCGACTGCATAGTTTTGGACTGTGTGAACCATTGCACCTGGAGATTAAACTACACATTCCTCCAGAACATGCAAACCCTAAATAGAAAGGACTCCATCTAGGGATCAAACTTGGGACCTTCTTGCTGTGAGGTCACAGTATTACCCACTTAAGGTCAATTTATAGTTCTCTATCAAACTGACATGGCTCAATGTAATGGCTTGGTGTTGATGCGTCCCCCATCCCTACACAAAGCCTTTGCCTGACATGCACTTCCAAAAAAGCATGATTGCATATTTACTGATCAAGTCATATAAATTAGTGCTGTAGATTTAAAGGCTGTGCAGGAACACAAGGCCCATGTTGGTAATACACCACTGGCAAGGTGCTGATTACGCATCGGCATAGCCAGGTCCTACGGTACTGGGTTTGGTTCTTGCCTCTGATCTGACGAGATCAGCCTGTTCTGCTTATATCAGTAATTTACAGATGCTGAGCTAAACAAACAGTATAATCATCAAGTGCTTGCTCATGTTTAGTTTTGCTTTCAGAATAATTGTAACATAAAGTGTGCTCTGTGAATAATGAAACTGGCTTTTAACCTGACAATGTGTATTGACTTTGGCTTGCTTGTTGACTGGTTTAATTAATCTCAACTGAATGATAATTGGATGAGCAGCATAATGATGTGTAAACAAGTGTAAACACTCATTAGCTCAATGAGCTGGACTGGCCACCTGTTCATTGTCTCCAGTGCTTGGAAAGATCTTGTAGAAGAGCCTGTGGAATTCTCCAAGCTCAGCTCTTGGGATAGATAAATATTTAGTAATTCATTTATTTTAGTCTTTTTATTCAGTTAATTTTCATGTAATCTTGGATGCAATGTTGAGTCTGCTGCATGACTTTACTCTTATTACGAGTGTATGAAAATGTGTTATGGAAGGAACCCTTGGAAATGGAAATGTCTTTGCACAAGTAAATATGTTTATTGTGTATTTATTTAAGTGTGGGAGTTTATCACACAGAATTACACAAAAGATGTATTCATTCACATTCAATGATTTTGACTGTTATCATGGGTAGTGTGTTAAACCCCTCCCAGATACAATGGACACAAGTCAGAAACACACCCTGGACTAGACACTAATTTATCACAGAGGGCATCTGACACTCACTGATTCACTGACTTACAAATAAGGGTTCAGAATGGCCTGCTCACCAACGGGCATTTTTTTTTTGAAGGCAAGACTTAATTAAAGTCCATGGTGCTGTGTGGGCCACATGTAAAAACAGGAAGAACTCGAGAAAAGGAGTATTTGGACCGTGAAGGTTGGTGTCAATTATTTACTTTAAGAGGTTGCAAATATCTGAGGCATCTTAATATAAAGTTCGATTTGTTTATTTTTAATTTTATGTATTTATCTATTTAATGTCATTACAAAAGGAAGAAATGTCCCACTATAACAAGATAACAAGATGGCAGAGCTATGCTACTGTTCGGATCCTGGAACTTGTTTTCAAGAATACACACAAAGACATTAATGGCAATATTTATTTTTTAGGTTGAGGTTACATTTATGTATTTATTCATCCATTCTTATAATTTATTTATTAATCTTCTCATTTCACTAGAAGGGAATTGGTGCTGTAAAACAAGATGTCAGACTATTATACGATTCTGATTGGAGCCTGGATGTTGGAGTCAAGAATTTTTAATGTATTAATAAATTGAATAAACTAATGTTAATATTTATTTATATATGTGTTTATTCCTTCATTCGTGATTTTGTTCAACTTTATTGTCTCATCACATTGTGGAAAAGGACACCTGTGTAGCAAGATGGCAGAATGTTTATTTATGCAAATGTTCAGAGACTGCCATTTGTGTTGTTTTTTATGAATCGTTCATGAATTTAAATCATTTTATCACTAGAGGTGATATGTCAGCGTGTAACAAGATGGCAGAGTTATATAAACTGGAACTTTGTGACCAAAACACACGAACTTTCATTTTGAAACGTCTAAAAATGTTTTTTTCCCTTGTTTATGGTTCTATCGTCTGACCACTAGAGGGGGAAGTTCTTCACTGTAACAAGATGGCAGCCTAATGCTGCGTCTCAAACAGCGTGCTAACCTAGTACTTTAGATTACTCATTATTTATGAATCTGGAAAGTATCATTTAGATAATTAGTGCCTTATGCATATTTTTATATGAGTAGGCTTTTATATGAGTCGTTGTTTAACCTGGTGGTTAAAAGTTTTTGCATTAATGTGCATGTTGCTTTAATAAACATTATCATCAGTTACATTAGACCAGCAATTCAAGTTGTTTGGCATCTACTGTAAGGCGTGATCTATGTTTTTGTGGAAGATGATGCCAGGCAAGAGTACAAAAGTGTTTTGTAAATATAGTTCATTAAGCAGGTCTGCGACATTTACATGCTAAAGCATTTTAATTCGCACCCAGACAGTGGTTTTTATGCTGTTAGACATGGCTAATATCTGCTTTACAAATCTTGGTATAAAGCAAATGGTTGCCTGCACTTTACTAGGAGGGTAATCTAGCACTCCCCAGACACAAGTATATATAGTATTAGCATTGCCTTAAAACCACAGTCGGACAGTTTGGATGATTTACGGGGGAAAAAAGGCCACACACACATACACATTTCATGCTTAATTGTATGAAAGTACAGTCAGGTCTACGTCTGTCTGCGTTTCATGGCTGAAGCTTTATTTGATATGGTTGAAGTTGGCTATAAAAGTAGTCACTGTGCAGCTATTTGATTTGTGCTGTAAATCGTACATGAGCCAATTAAATAGTAGGAGTGTGTGTCAGTTAAAATCACTGTTCGAATGTCTACGACGATCCACCGTTGACCTTAAGGTGAGTTTTTGTACCTCAGCAAAGATCTAGGCCACAAACTTTTTTTTTGTTTGTGGTTCACATTTTTGGCCTTTATTTCTAGGTTTCATTTGGCAAGTAAAGGGGCTTATTTGTGTGAAAACCAAAATACCAAAATGAATGTAAACCCTGTATCAGTGTTTCATTGTTGGCACATAAATAAAAAATAAAGCTGAACTGTGAGACCATAGAACATGTTTCCAAAATCTTTGATCAATGACTTTGAGTACAGAGTAACTGTATTAAGTTTAGATTTTCACTTTCTTTTGTTGGATACACTTTTGCTTTTACACACAGAAAATTTTCTTCCTCATTCAACCTAATCCATGCAGTGAGACGCACATGCACCAGAGAGGTGGGTAACCCTAGCCACAGTGCCCAGGGAGCAATTAGGGGTTCGGTTCTTTGCTCAAGGGCACTTTAGTCATGACTTTCAGAATCCCAGTTCTTTAACCTCCAGGCCATGTCATGACTGACCCCGGTCAACATTCCAAATGTGACTATGGTAGCTTTGATGACACAATAGTTCTGCACATTTCTACTCTTACTTTTGGACATTACACACCAAGATATGTTAAATTTAAATGCTGACCCGCATTCTCTTTGAACCTCTTTGGCAGATAATTTCTTGCAAAGCAGAAGCACACATTTTTGTACCAAAACAAGTAGATCTTTAGTGAGAGCTGTGCGTACATTGGTATGGTCTTCAAACTATGAAAAGCATTTGGTCTATACATTGTGAATATATGACTCCAGGCATATTACTTGAACACATCTGGTTCAGCTTGGCAACTAAGCTTTTATAATGTTTAAACCCACCCTAATACTGCTTTGTAGGATGACAAAGCTGTTGTATATCTTTAATTGAGGGCTGCTGTATTATATGAATAGCACACAGCTGGCTTCCATATGTCCGTATCCTCCCTTTAATGTCATTGTACTTGATTCATCCTTCCATTTAACATATAGCCCTTCTTGTACATCCAGCTCTTTTTTCTTTCCTCTCACTTCTTAATACTGCTTTATGACCCATGCAGGCTATTCTGCATAGCTGAACATTTTGGAGTCTGTCTCTGATTTTCAGTCAGACTGTCTCTCATCTTTATCTGTTGTGTCGATGTCTCTCCTGGTGTAGTGACAGATCTACATAGCTTTGTTCCTAACCATTTTCATCCAACAGGAATGGTCACATGTGCTGTAAGGGCTTAATTTTATTTTTGCTAAATGGTACAATCTCATGCTTTTCAAAACACCTCATTTGATGTCATATGTGTTGCTTCCACAGTTAACTACAGTGCTTTTCAAGTAAGTTCTTCCCTCTCTTTTACCTACTGGATCATTGTTAGCTGCCACTATCTAATCAAATTTAAGAGCATGTTTTTAAATTTTGGGTTGGGCACCTGTCTGATGGTAAATATTTGCAGACTCAAACCAAATGCACTGACTGTATGGAAGCGTACTGAAACGTTCCCTTGGTTTCAAGCAGTAGTATAATTTAAATAGTGTATTTATGAAATGTAAAATCATTGTGAAGTGTAAGTTTTGTGTGTGTATGTGTAGCTGCTTTAATTATTCATGAGGAGAGAAAGGCCTAGTTGATAAAGCATTAAGCTGTCAGTAAAAGATTGACAATTCAAATCCAGCCATTCTTGGGCCCATAATCCTGTCTACTCCAGGCTGATGTACAATAGCTGACACATCCAATACTGTACAATTGTATCTGTGTAAATGACCAATAAAGGACCCAACAATGTCTGTATAGCAGAGCCTGGATTTATACCAGCAATATTTTAGCTATAACCCTAAAAATGGCGGTTCTACTACACAGCAACATCTTAGCCTTGTCTGCTGTAGGGCCGCTGTATTGATTGCTGACCTTGTGTTCTGACCCCAGCTTCCTAAACATGATGGTATACATGAAGATAAATTAATGTAAATATAAACTTTCAAATACTGGTTTCTTCCAAATAAAATGCATAATTAACGTATTAGTTTCACTAACTGTGGAGGCTCTGGTGTGTGTTTTTGGCTAACCCATACACACCCTAATCGTCTTTATCAGATTGTTTAAGTTCCTGTAATCGCTGTCATCAAATTACTGCTAAAGTTGAATTCCTGCCATCATTAATACCATTCTGTAAAAACACAAGCACTCTGAATCAGCCAGCTGACATGGAAAACTGTTCTAGAGCTTTTGCTATTACTTTCTCAGCATGGGGGGACACTGACAGCTCAGTGAGGTATTAATAGCACTATAATTTATATGTTATTAGGCGTATTCTGTAACCAAGCCATCTGACAGCGTGCAGCGTTTCAAGTGTAAATATGAAAGCATGGAAAATAGAAACAATGAATTGTAACCACTGATTAATTGCCACATAATTGTTTGCTCATTATTACATCTTGTTTACAACTTCACAACCAGAGACGTCTTCCATCGTCATATTTTCCAGTGCGTTTACTCACTTTTGCTCTGTCTATCTTCATCTCTAATCACACCACCCCACACACAGAGAGGGAGAAGGAGCCCTGTTTCTGATTATTTTAATGGAGCCGCTAAATCATGACTCAGTGTGAGGCCAATTTGTGGTGGGTGAAAAGTTTTTTTTTTTTTTATGGAGTCGCAGACTCGACAGGTCACACTATCACATAAAACTAAGAGAAATACCGATTTAGTTCCAGTCCAGCAATGGCTGTCATTATAAAAACAATATAAGATTTACATTCTAGTATCATATTTTCCCCCTCTGTTATAGTGTAATTTTGTCATCAGATTATGAAACCATACTTTTAATACACACAGTAACAGTTATGGAAAAATTACCCCCCCACCCTTCTCAAATATTTTTTGTTCAGAGCTGGGGAGCCGGTCTGTCAGAGAGCCAGATGCTGATGCTGTGGGAAGATTCCACTCAATATGAGTCAGCATGCGTAAAACATTAGTTGCCCAGATTTAGAACTCAGCACATTGACCAGTATGAAATGAAATATACGTTCTGACTGCTGTTTGCTGTCACATTAAGCAAACATGTCGTCCAGAATACACTGCTTGATCAAAAGAACCAAGATCACACATGCTTATATTTTATTGAACCGCCTTTAACTTTGATTCCGACACACTTTTGCTGTCACAACAAGATCTTGCATTGATGATGGGAGATTTGGACCACTGTGCAAAGTCTTTCCCGGCCAATCAATGTGTGAAAATGATGTCTCTCTTTAACAATTTGAGCCAGATGGAATCTGGCATTGACATATTTGAATATACTGGAACCTGGAAAAACCTGGTTCAGTATTATAAGTTCAAACGAGTCAGCTTTCCTCACTCTTTAGGCACATACCATCGTCTGAACATTGATCTGTGGCAACTGTCGCAACCCCAGTACATGGCACTGCCTTCAAAGATGGATGCATCACTTCTTCCACCTCTCCTCTTACCCTGATGCACCCATCGCTCTCGAATAGCGTGTAATGAGTGATGGTTTAGTGGTTAAAATACTAAGTTAGAGACCAGAAGGTTACCAGTTCAAGCCCCACTACCACTAAGTTGCTACTGTTGGGTACAAAGCCCTTAACCATTACTCAAAAAGGTCAGTGGCCATGCCATTGTAAGTGGCTTTGGAACAAGGTGTCTGTGAAATGCTGAAAATGTAAATATATGAAGGCGTTAGACTACATGACCTTCTCCCATTGCTCCAGAGTCCAATGCCTAAGTTCCCTAGCAAACTGAATCCATTTTTGATTATTTAATTGATCATAAATCATGCTAGCCGATAAGCGTGCAGTTTCCTACTTGGCATGTCGTGTTTAATCCAGCAGTGATGTCCCCTCCACAAGTTCTTGTCCTTCAAGGTTTCTACCTGTAATTTTAAGCAAGGGTTTCCTTGCTACTGTTTTCCTGGCTCAGCATGGTTTTTTTGGTCTGTTGGTTCTGGGTTTTATAAATTTGCTTAAAGACGATATCCATTATAAAAATTAATTTGGACTTGCTCAGTTGAATGCAAATATCATTTGTGGTTTCTCAGACATTTAAGTGACCCATGCTGGGATAATGATAATGTAGTGCATTCAGCAGCAATTAAAAGGTTTAGGGTTCAAATCCCAGATCGGTCAAGCACCTACCTTTAATCCTTTCTGCTCCAGGAGTAGCATACAATGGCTGACCCTAAGCTCTGACCCTAGCATTGAAAAGACTTAATGTCATTTTACATATTTACAACATTACACATGCATTTTATTTGCAATCACACACACACACACACACACACACACACACACACACACACACCATATATACAGTTTTTATATTTACATTTATACATTGAACATTTATACATTTTTATTACCATATAATCATTTTTATTTCATAAACAAAATCATCTCATTTACATAATATTTAAAATACTTATTCTCCCCAGGGATGTTTTAGACCTTTGACCCCTGCTGAAACTCTTTTGTGAGTGTAGACAGCCAGACGTCCTAGTCACCTAATAGCTTTTTACGAACGTAATGTGCTTATATTGTTTGTTTTACTGGATTTTTAACATCATGTTTAACACACTGGTTACAATCATGGCAGGAAATTGTTACTTTTTACTCATGTTCATGTGCCATGGACACTTTTCTTATTTGTTTTATATTTCCAGGCATCCTGGATGTGAGACGATCTCGGAACACCCAAAGCCCACACAGGAACCGGGAGAACATACAAACTCCACACAAAATAGACCTGAGTCGTCCGCTTGATCCTATTTAGAGTTCTGGTGGGACACGCACGCACGCACGCACGCTCGCACGCACACACACACACACACACTATTTATAGAAGACTGCTTCAGTATTTCCAATAAATATGACTAAATGTCTTTGGACTGTGTGAAATGCAAACTCCACACAGAAAGCACCAGATTGCCTTAATCTAGAATCGAACTTGGGACTTCCTCCTGTGAGGTCACCATGCCGCTCTATGATTTTACAACAAGCCTATCTTAATAAAAATTATCACAATTATAAAAAATGAATGTCTGCTTTTTATTTCAAATATACATAAATCATTTTTAATCTGTTGATTACATTTTAAAAACTTATTAAGGAACCTAACTAGTTATTTGGAACCCCATATTTATATTTGTGGTTGCTTGTCATCTGTATGTCGGCGTGGGTTTGGCTGCATGGATAGTTAGTGATGTCGGAATAAGGCTGTAATTTTAGATGCTTTGATCTTTTTTGTGGCGTTACCTGTAGACTTCAGTTGTCTGCTCGTTTGTTCATTTATCTTGTCTCTTCCTTTCTTCCTCTCGCTCCTTCTGTCTTTTTCTCTCCTCTTGGCATTGGTTGTGCTTTCATGTGTTATGTGGCGTGACCTAACTACGATCACAGCCTTCCCATCCATCTCTCTCTCTCTCTCTCTCTCTATCTCTCTCTCTCTCTCTCTCTCTCTCTCACTCTCTCTCTCCCTCTCTCTGTACCTGTACGCAGAACGGCTTTGATGTTCGTATCGCCTCGTTACTAATTCATTTCCATTTCTTAATCCATCTCCCCGTCTTGCTGCTTAAAAAGGCTGATTATGTGTAATTACTTTATTTTGCAGGAGGTTGTCATGGAGCCTCTAAGGAGCGGTGGGAGAGGGAGCACGAGGGAGACAGTACACAGAGGGGCTGGACAGCCCTGACGCCACAGTGGAGAGACAAGGAGACGAAAGAAGGAGAAAAACAGACAGACCTGCTCATTAACCCCCCCCCCCCGTCCATTTTTCATGCTGTCGCTTTGCAAATGGCCTCTTTGCATGTAAGTAACACTGAAGCTGCTTATGTTTTATTACTGTGTTACTGATCTGTACAGAAACGTGGCTCATTCCTATTGAATCAACAGAAAGCTGAGCTCTGAACCCGGGTTTGACTTTTGTTTCTCTGTGTCTTATTAATACAGTGTCCTATTGCTCATTAAGTCTTTGGGTCAACATAAAAATCTGGTATTCATGATATAATTATTTTGTCTTGACTGCATAGCTAAATGTGGAGAATTAAAGGCTTATTATGGTCTTGTACAGGTTCCAAATCCATAAAAAGCAGTAACAAAAGAAAAAAAAAAGTCCTCTTATAAAACTACAATAAATACTTTTAAACTTTAAAGCGAGTCTCACCAACATGGTGCCCGCGGGTACCCGGTCGCCCGCGGGGAGTTTAAAAGGTGCCCGCGGAGCCGTTATAAAAATGTCTACTATTCGCATCCAATCAATCAAAAATGCGTCTGGCGCGCATAAGAACGAAGACGTGAACAC
>JAOUQU010000030.1:3638712-3649263 GCA_028566735.1 Ammoglanis amapaensis
TATATATGTATGTCTGTACTTTATATCTCATATATAAAAGGGAAACAAACGTACTTTAAATTTAAGGATGGATCATATTGGTTGCTTGATGGTGTATAAAACTAAGAAAGCATGTCACTAAGGGAATGTCTGACAGTGGGAAGAACAAATGCACACATCAGCCTGTTGGGACACCAGCAGGGATCAAAAGACAGTCTCTGGGGAGAGGACTGACGAGCAAGACATGGTTCTGGGGGGAGAAGCCTGCAAGCATCCTACTTCTCTGATGGATGAGTGGCTGTCTCCTGGCTCCCACATGAGACGACCAACATCACAGACAAACATACCACCATGACGACAAAACAGCATTTTAGGGCGGCAGAGTTGGGAAGGGGTGGGCTAGTGGTTAATAACCACTTACGATAACCATGAGCTTCAAAGACATCTCTTCCAGTTTGCCTATAAAATGTGGCTTTTGATTGGCCCAAAGGTCCACAGTTCACACAATGTTTACAGCACAGAGCTGAGATCAGCCTTTAAATGAGTTGTTTTGAAAGGTTAGAGTAATACGGCACATAAATCAAAGCTGATTTATTATAGCACTTTTTATTATCTTTGTATGTTTATTAAGGATGAGAACAATAACAGTCGCTTACTTTTGATTTTGAGATAGTGGTTCAAAGATGAATGGAATATTTGATCAATAGAGTAAAGTGCTGTATTAGTAACACCCTTCCTGGGTGCTGTGTTTAGATAATGGGTTGACAGGAAAGCATGCCAAATGAGAAGCTCTTTGAAGTGTCTAAAAAATACTTAAATACTGTTGAGAAGTTGATCTGAATTCTCCCAGAAGGGAGTGTGCTTGGGATATCAAGTTTGGCCTGCTTAGTCAGAAAAGTCAAACAATTGATTCATTGACGAAAGATCTCATTTATTTTACTCTAATCAGGCATAAAATTATGACCTAAATGCCTAATTTTCTACTGGTCCCCTATTTGCTTTTAAAACAGCTCTGATCCATAAACCCATCAATATGCTGGCAGCAGATCCTTTAAATCCTGTGAGTTGTCAGGTGGATTGGACTTGTTTGCACGATTGGATTGACATCTGGGGAAATACAACTCATTGTTGTGCTCCTCAAACAATTTCGGAATTTGCTTTGTGTACATTATCATGTTGAAAGAGGCAACAAGGAATACACTTTCTGTAAAATGCTGTACAGGGTTTGTGATAATGATTAAATAAGTCGTAGGTGTCAAAGTATCAACATGAATGGCAGGACCCAACATTGCATTTTACATGTCAGTATGCCGGATCAGTGGATGGTGAAAGATTGCCTATAGAGTGGAAAATAAATCAGCTTCATAAACAATATTTTATATATAGTGCTGATTGCAATTCATTCACTTTGTTGACTCAATTTAAAGATGGTCAGTACTTTTAAACACTAAGAAGACACTTGGTCAAAATATACACTTCAGTTACATCTTAAAGCAGCAATGAATATATGAAACCACAGATTCATGTCCTTGGTCAGACATATTACCTAAAGGTCAAATCACTACTACGATACCCTTTGCCGATCTAAACAAAGTGCAGTGTTCAGTGGCTGAAAATGAAGATACTGAAACTAAAGAAGTGTTGCGGTCTGTTAAATAAATGATTTTTGCATACATTTATGCTGGATGCCCATCCTGAAACAACCCTCTATTTTAACAGGGCTTCCATCTGATTACTTGAATTATACTCATTTATTTGTCGTACACGTGTTTTCAAGTACAGTACAATCAGATTCCTTGTTTGCTGGCATGTGAACGCTAATTTATCTGAATAGATCTAATATATGTATATGCTATATAAGTCAAAATGTATTGGGACTCCAATCTGTGTCAGGCACTGGTAATAGTTTAGAGAGATTTGTTTTAAAAGCATTGTTTTTGTTGTAGCACAATTGTTCTCGTGGTCTGGTGTCCGGATACTTTTGACCATATAGTGTACAAAATATCAAATCAAACAATAATGTAGATGACAATCATTCTGACGCGAGCGTATCAGAAGCAAAAAGTTTGAATGTTGGTTCTGTCGTCAAACAGCTCACATCTGTCATGGAGCCTAGTTTGAGTTTAGCTGTATTTGAGAGCAAATCCCCACCCCTCCCCAACACCACCCTCACCACGCTGTCACCACAAACACACTTACACACATACACACATGCCTGTGGCCAGCAGAGGTCTGTGGTCAGGCCAGTAACGAGCAGTTCAGCGTAAACACAGTTTCCAGACTGTCCCAAACCCCAAACGCCTCTGGCTCTGTCCTCACGCTGCTGCTTCTGCTACATCACTCACAATAGTCCATCTGTCACCGTGTACGTACACAGCCGTACTGCATCGTCTCACTGGATTAACTCTTTACAGGAATGGAAAAGTTAATGTGATAATCCGCTTGTTGAAAGTTCTGGTTTTATTTTTGTACCTGATTAAAAATGACAGTAATCTATGTTGATGTTAAACCAGAATGAAAGAACTGAGTGTTCTCAATCAGCACCTGACAGGTCGTATTGGAGATCTGGGAGGTGTCCTGACTTATTAAAGCTAATCACTTTTGCTGTGTGTTTACTTAGCTGCTCCTCCGAGGACACGCATCTTAACTACTCACTCAATATTGCCTCATGTTTGCTATGTGTTAGATTCTCAGCTTCTAAGCGATTCGGTGTGCACATCTGTCAAAGCTTATTAACATCAGCCATTTACACCTGCGTAACAGTCAAGAAAGAGGGACCCAGAGACATTGCTAAGTTAAAAATGGCACACACCATGAGTTGCACTTTGTTCCTGCCCAATAATTCCAAAAACAAGTTTCTCCATCATTTAAATAGAGTCTTCATTACATGCACAAATTCACACACCCACAGTTGGCTAGCTGTGATGAAACGAAAGTAAATGCTTTCATTGGGTTTGTTTGGACACGTCTCAGAAGACTTTGCTGGTTTGGCTTTGATTCGAGGTGTGTAACGCTGCATGAGAAAGTCTGGTCGGAGATGTGCTTAGGAGCACAGGCTCGAAAGTGGACGCCTGTTCGTAATTTGTGTGTGTCACTTAGGCGCTGGTCTCTCCCTCTACTCTCAGCGCTCGCAGTTAAAATAGTCCAGTTTAGCAAGCCCTCGAATCTGTGACGCCCGACATCATTAAACACAGATCTGCATGTCTGTAATTTTAAGCCACAGTCTGTCACTAGAGAGAGCAAGAAACAGAGAGAGAGAGGTCTTAGTTCATGCACATGGAAAACTTCACAGTGAGTGTTTTCAATCTTTTTGTATCTTGCCCAACAAAACATCTGGATTTGGCAGACATACAGTACAGTTTCTCTTTTGACCAGTAGAACTGAATAGCATTTGAATTGAATAGGCATTAATTGTCTTTTGCCCAGTGACATGGACCTATTGTGAATAAATGATGGTGTGAAGAGTAGTTATTGGTCAAGTCCAAGAGAAAAGTTCTGATTTAACACCATCTGACTTAAGCTGTTTTGTACCCTCATGGGAGTCTTTAGATTGAAGAAGTGATGTGATGATGATGTGAAAGAACTGGTGCATGAGTTTTGGTGTTAGAAAAATGACATGACATTAACGGGACCATGGTAGACCAATGGTCCGCGGCCTTTAAGTTTATCGTTAGGTTAACACAATCAATGGTGAGGATGGGAGGAGTTGTAATTGGTCAATATCCGGGATATAGCTTTTAGTTCGGATTTACCACCATGTGGTTTTTTTTTCATCTTTTTTGTACCATCAAAGAAGTGCTAAGATTTCACCAGTGCATCAGGTGCTACAAGCTCGGTCATCTACATCAAATAGTATGATATTGAGGAGAATGCACTACAACAGAAGGTAACCATATAGCAGTAACACTAGAAGTAGTAGTAGTAGTAGTAGTAGTAGTAGTAGTAGTATTAAGTTGTACAAAATAATACAATGTAGCTGTGTAAGTTTTTATTTCTTAATTCCATGTCATGCTTATGATGCTTTTTTGTCCTTGTTTTTCTGTTTGTGCATTGCAATCTTCCCTTAACTATAGTGCATTCCTCTCATACACAGCCCTTGTACACACTCCGCTAAACGTGTTACCTTTGTGTGTGCAATTGACTATGATAAAGTAATTAGAGGATAAGATTTCTCTGTGATTAACCTGCAATTCAGGCCAGGCTGCAAGACTAATTAGAAGTTAGCTGGGCACACCAAAGACTCTGAAAGACCTTGCAGCTGAACCTCTGCTACTTCCTATGGACTTGTTATTTGCTATCCTCCTGTCGGCTTTGTAGTTTCCTGCTGTTTTGCCTGGTTTCGGCTTTCATGTGGTTAAGTGTTTTTACTTCAGACCCGGATATGGGCTGCCCAGAGGATTACATATCACCACTTGAGCTGTTTATCTGTTATGATAACTTCCGGCATGGGTCAAAGACATGCCACTATCAAGTTAAAGGGTTTGTAAGAACATATGATTACCTGTGTAAAGTAATGTCTTGTATTTGCGTATATAATACTTAACCTCATGTTTATAATCCACTAAAACCGATGACCAGTAGTAAGTTGGCGCCAAAACACTGCATTGAGTCAGAGCAACTTTTGAATGCTTTAGATATATGGCTTTCTGTTTCTGTATAAAATCTTAAACTCAAAAGTATGGTTACATATTACTTACAGATGCATGTACAATATAATGCCAGTGTAAGTCTGAACTGAAAGTCAGAAAGGAACTGAAAGTCAGAAATTTAGGATGGAATTTGTATTTGGAATCTGTTGCAGGAATCAAATCAGGAACATATTCACATAAGTAAATAAAATCAATTAATTAAATTAATTTAAAAGTAAAACATTATACACACATCTATTGTTTTTGTGAATACTTGTGAAATAAATGATTTCTGTTTTATTGGCACTGTATGTACTTATTTATGTTAGTTTTATTTTCTTGGTTGGGCATGTATATAAGTGTAAAGGTCATACTGTATAAAAGTTTGACTTAACAGAACAACAATAAACAAAATAAACAAGAAAGTATTCAGTTGGGCTTTTTTAAATGCTCTATTTAATAATCTTTTTAATGATTACCTTTTGTAGTTACCTTGCTGAATTTTTCTTTACAAACCTAAAAGTTAAAAATCCAATTAATCTGAACTATCAGTTCTTACAGGCAAGACAAATTACTAACATTTCCAACCAAAATGTAAAAGTTTAGAAACATTGTACAGATCGTTATGCATTATACTTTGTATAAAGCATTATACATTTGATTAGATTGTTATTTTGGTTGTAAATTAATAAACTAATGACTGGATTTTTCCTTCAGGGGTTAATAAAGTAATTTCTTACTGTACGTTGCATTTATTTTAGAATAAAAACAGAAATAGAATATAAATTATATAATAAACAATAAACTACTATTTAAAAATATTTAATAAAATAAAGTCTTAACTCGTATATTCTCATGAAGTAGACCATTACACACCTTTGGAATCTAAACAGCAAACGGTGCCGCTCTTTAGAGGTAGTAATTTTTTTATAATAATAAATCATAAATACTAATGAAACATTTAAAACTAATCTGACATAAGGGTTAAGGTTCTCTGCCATACCACCATACAACAACCTATTCTTAGTACATACTTGAGCTTATATAACACTTCTGAGCCTGTTATAAAAATGTGATCGTCTGAGATTTGAGCTCAATTTATTTCAATTCTGGAATAACTATGTCGCAGACAGTTGGATTAATGAGTTTAAATCTCACTCAAGAAATAACATATAAATGAAAACATAGATTATTTAAAGTAATTAGAAAGTACATGACTTTTAGATATAATTTATTTACTCACACATATTTTACTAATCACATTGGATTACTTTGGATTTGGTCTGAGTGGAAGTACATTCCAAGAACCTGTATGAGAATGGCAGTCAGGACATCAGGACATGGCATCACACGTTCATTCATCCACACTAACACCTAGTAGAAAATTACAGTACATAATCACTTTGCCATCTTACATGGTTTAGGAGGTGAGAAAAAAAAATAATAAGCACCAAGTTTTTGCATTAGAAATTATTTAGTGCAGTCAGTAGCATTGCAAAAAGTTCTGATAAGATTACAAAATAATCTGGCATTTAGTACACAGTCATCCAGTTTGCAAACAAGATTATTATCGCTGCTACTTTCATCCTAAGTAGATCAAGTTCGGTGCCAAGTTACACCACAGCTTACATTGAAAACCAAAGACAAAAAAACAACCCACAGAGTCAAATACAGATCTCTTGCACTTCATAATATCTGTCTATGATTGTATAATCGTGATGAGAGACTATATGAAAATAAAAACAAAACCCTCACATGTCAAAGAAAAGACTTCAGTTTTGCAACATACCATCTGGATGTTCCACATCAATAATAAAATCGTTATTTGCAGAGAAACGTTTCAGTAAATATACAAGGTGATATTTTTGGAAGAAACCAGTTTGCATACCAACACTAAAACCTCATCCAAGTCCCAAAGTGTAGTGGCGGTGTAGAGCTGCTTTGTTGTCCAAGTGTCTGGACACCTTTCAGTCATTTCTCAAGCGGAATCTGCTGCAGGATGACCGAGCATCTGTCTATAATCTTGGATTTAGAAGGACGTAAATCATATAACCTGCCAAGCCAGATAATTGAATAACTTTAGAAATCCTGCATTTTTTAGGAACTGATGCTGATCCCTGACTTGTATAGCTCCAGGTTCAGAATTATTAGCATACTAAGAACATCTGGAGAAATATAGGCCAAACATATTTGGATGATTTACAAATACATGCATTAATTACATTTTACTCACCATTTCATCATCGCAATGGTTGCTAAAGTTATATGTAAAGAATAATTTTTGCATTTCTTGTTTCTTGAGGAGTCTTGATGCACTTTTCATATCCAATTACTGTGTGAATATCACCTTTTAAAGACTTTTTAGTTATAGTTTTTAGGCAGCACAGTGGCTTAGTAGTTAGCATTGTCGAATCCGGCTTTCATTGTGGAGTTGGCATGTTCTTCCTGTGTCTCGGTGTGTTTTTTTTCTGGGTACTCACCCCACACCCCAAAGAGATGCAGCCAGGATAATTGACATAATGAAGTTGTCTTATGTAACCTGCAACAGGCTGGTGTGTGTGTGTGTGTTATGCAAGCAACTTTTTATATTTTTAAAAATACTATTAAAACCACTATTATTTTGTACCTTTTCATTTAAAATACTTTTTTCAAAAAAATTAAGCTTTTATATCTGGAAATGTTATGTCTGTTTATAAGTATGGTAACACAGCTCTGATTGTTATCAGGACTCGGAGGATATAAATAAACCTCTGCCAAGTCATGAACCCCAAACTGTCTGGAGCTGGACATTTCAGTATAGGGTAGTAATTTAAAACATCCAATAAATATAGGATAGAGTTGGTAGTTAAACACGATAAATGAGTCTGGTATTCAAGTAAATGACCACAAACACATTATTTGATGACCAGGCACCTATATTTACCAGAGGGTTAATAGATCTGGAGCTTAGTTTATTGTTAAAATACTAGTATTTAATACGTATTGATAATCTTTATTAAAAACCCGTTGTTGTACAACAGTAACCAAAACCACTACTACTGATGAGCAAGTGCTGTTTGGGATATATGCTCCATTTAGAACATTTTTAAAACAGAACAACCTTCTTTAAAAGCTATTTTTGTGCTCATAGCTTATCTAATACCCGTTTCCTTCCTCTAGATCAAGCAGTCCAAGGATACAAATCTGTCAAATTGCAATTAAAGAATAAAGGTATAAGTAGAAAGACAATTTCAATTGTGCTGCATTTAATAATATTTAATAGCTGGAGCACTTGGGTAATTGTTAATTGCAGAAACACAATATTAAGTATTTCTTCCAAAACTCAATTGTCATGACAGTTGTCATGTTGCTTAGCAGACAAGGTCCACATAATATTTGTACTACAATTTGTTTTAAATGATTGTTTTCATTCATAGATTAACGTTAACCATATGGACTAGTCGGATGTGTTGTACTCTCCTGCTGTCTGCTGCTTTTCGTTCAACGGCTTCTCACAGTGCTTTAATGCCTTAATCTATAATAATAATACTGTATGATCCAAAGATTCCGAAAGCACAGAGCGAGCGATTGAAAAAAAAAAGAAGAGCATAACCTTGTGGTCAAATTGTATCGTTTATTATTTTAATAGAAATATTAAACAGTTTAGTTTAAAATAGAATATTATGAATATTTATCACATTGTAAATAATATAAATCATATTATTTGCACATTTACATTATTAGCATCCCGTCATGCAGCACCTGGCTTTACGCTACTACTGTTACAGAACTGATAAGCTCAGTTAAGTGCCACTTCCAAGTACATATTTACAATACAGTAATTTACTGCAAATAACTGCTTATAGTTCCCTTATAAAGGGAAACAACAATCTGCCTTTTAATGACCCTGAAAAGTAACAAATCTCTCTCCAGCGACAGAGCTCTGGATTTAATCTTCCACACTGTGTGCTTTTTTCTGCATCAGTCCAGGAAATATGATCAATCCCTTTAATGCAGCATCCTTCCTGGGTGTCAGTTTTCCTTCCGCATATGTCCATGCATGCACGTTTCATACTGAAGGTGTTGTAAATGCTTGTGTGTGTCTATTTTAATGCATATGCCCAAAAAAGCCAGTTCTCCACGATGTGTTTTGTTAGCTTAGCCAGACTGGCATGTGTGGAGCTTTCTGGCAGCTTTGCTTGTATTGTTTTTGCCGGGCTGCTGTTGCTGCAATAAAAGCTGTTGCTGGCTTTCTGCCACAGTCGCTCGCTCTTTCTGGACTCTGCAGATCAGGCCTTGGCTACAATCGCAGCGCTGAAAGATCTCCACCGTGTGAGTGTTTTTGCGACGATGCGTGCACACCTGGCCCTCGGTCAGCACTGGCTTACAGATCTTTGACCAGAAGTGTCGGGCACAGCACATACCTGGGCCACAGTCTGAAGACCTTACACAGTCCTTTACTTCACCACCTGAATGAAAGAAGCTTGAGAGTGTGAGATAGTATAGCAAGCAGAATGTTTCAGTATGTAAACTAAGTTCAATGGAAGATGTTGTTACCTTTCAGTATTTCATGTTGTCTTGGGGAAACACTGGTTCTTTTAGCCTGTTGTTGCTTTATGGTGCCATTCCGATTATGTGTGCCACTGAAAGTGATGCCATCTGCCTTGCTAATTTGTTGGGTACCATCTGTCATGGTGATACTTTGGGTGTTATTTGCTTCACCTGCTTGACACACACCTGCAAACAAGTAAAAAAAAATCTAATGAGATCAAAACAAATAAATATTTGTTTACCTAGTTGATTTTTTACTGCAATCTGTGTACAGAGGACATGTCTTAAAATATATAATACTAATGTAGCTATGTAATACTGTTACAGAGGTGCTATGATTGATTCATTGATTCTCCCCTAAGGTACAATAGTTATACATAAAGATATTAATGGTAGTAGTTCATACTGCACTAATAGCGTCACAGAATGGCAGAAAATTATATTTACTTTTATTAATAATGCAATATATTTAAGTATAAGGCACAATAAGGATTGTCCACAATACTAAATAAAGATTTATCCTCACAAGTACAATAGATTTTAAGAAGACATAAGTATAAGAAGTATAGCACTCTTTTATATTTCTATTAAAACTAATATTTCAATATTTTTGTATATTGCATCTTCACAAATTCTTACAGCATAGAATATTAGTACAGGGTAATACATAATAGGTATATAATATGCTGATAATACACATAAGAACACTCATGAACATTCATGAATAACTTGACACATAAAAGTCACGTTCTGAAAAAATAAAAAACTGGAACTGTGGTGGAACTGGCCACCGGGTTTTCTTCAACAAGTCCAGAGACATGCAGTTGCGAGAGTTAGATTATATTAGAGTTCAAATTGTTTGCAAGGGTGTTTGCCCTATAAATGATTGACGTATCTTGTCTAATTTTATTAGACCATCAAGCTTTTGATCAGGATAATGCGTTAGGTATTTATCAGACAATAGAAATGCTCACAATACTTTCCTAATTAATTCTAATCTGTAATATTAACCCAATTACAATCAGCAACCTGTAGAAGCCTGTATATCCAACATCTACCTAATATCCAAAGCACAGAACAAACGAGTCACAGCTGTCCCAAAGTATATGGCGCAAGGCAGAATTTCAGAAACAAAGCTGTAGATGTAGATTCACACCCTATTTAACATGTATTGTGCAACCTTGGAATGATGCCACATTTCAATCCTTCAATCCAAGTCTTAAAAACAAATATCATAATCCAATAATGCACTGTCAGTTTCAAATGTAGGCCTCCTCCTCTCCCAAATGACTCCTCTAAATGACCTATAGGTGTAAGCATGTGTGTGAGTAAGTCGAGAACTATAAGTGAAGCCTAGAATGGATTTGTGTTTCTGTGACAGTGACCCTGACTGGGATGAAGTGTATAAGTGCTG
>JAOUQU010000030.1:3708405-3733608 GCA_028566735.1 Ammoglanis amapaensis
TTAGTCTCTGATCAAGAACAGCTGTGCGCGATCAAGGCTTCCGGATCCTTAGACAGGGAGGCGTGACTGGTAGGCGGAAGTGAGGAGTGAGGAAAATGTGGTTCCTCACACTAGCAGTGTAAAGTAGCAGCAGAGGTGGAAAGCCTAAAAATACAATAACTTTACAATAACAAGTTTATTTTGACTTAAGTACAAGTAAAATTACTAGTATAAAATTACTAATCTATCCAAATTAGTAAATTATTTGAAAAGTAATTTGCGACTTGTGTTTAAATGATGACCACCATTGTATGCACTTTTCATTAGAGTATTCAGACTTTTAAATAGTTTTCTGTCTGAAAAGCAACACAATCTAGCAATCCTTCTCATTGCAGCATTTTCCAAACATGACTTTGGTGTTAGTTTCTATTTCTAATACGATCTTTCCCCAAGGCCAAAATATGCTTTGTGAATGCAGGGTCGAGTAGAGGTGGAGATTGGTAAAGAAGGGTTAAAGTTTGAAAACGGACCATTTACATACTACGGCATGCCTGCCATAATGGCCGTTCTACCCACAGGTATGAAACTACACACTGTTTACTAGACCATGATGTAGTGTCACCCTATATATACTAATTAACCTCAAAAACTTTGTCAAAGTTAAAAAAAGAAGTAGTTGAAATGACTAAGGTTAAAAAACGTCTGCAAACTTTAATAAACACAAAGTGTTTCAGAAAGGAGTTTTATGACAGACACAAGCAGAGGTTGTATGAATCTTATTGGCTTTGTAAATCTTTTGAGAGCACAGAAAGGTAGCTAAATGCAGACTCCAAGAAAACTTAAAGAATGATCATGAAAAAAGTATAATCTACATTGGAGAGTAAACCAACAGAGTACTAAAACAAGTTGCCACGAGTACATATTGCAGCAAAAATTTTGTATTGGCTGACTTGGTGACATTTAAATAAATAATTAATTCGATCATCTTCAGCAACTGTTTTATCTCAAACAGTTTATATTGAGTCTGGAAAGTACCTAGAAATAATGAGTAAATGGCACCCATCGGTCAGATTATATCAGTAACATATAAAGGCAAAGTGCAGTACCTAGTTTAATTACTGGTATATTTTCGGGAGGTGGGTGCAAAGTTTGTAAATACCTGGCAAACTACTTAGACACTGGAGGCAGGGTTTTAGCACAGGTTGCACAATTTGGCAGGTTCTGCACCTTCTTCATTTTACAACCCTTACAAGTAAAATCAATAGCATGTTATACTACTTTATACATAGATAACACATTCACTGAAAGTGAAATGCTCTTCATGCCTACATGTCCATGGAAAGAAAATACAATTGCCCCCTAGCAACTAAATCAACTGAAAAATTACAATTCAGTAATTATTCCTAGATGTAAATATTGCCAGTCCAGTCCAAATTTCACATGAAGAATGTGTCCATGGATGGTGGTTCTCCGGCATGGATCCTTTATTTGTGAAAATAAAGGATCCATAAAAAAAATTGTCAATGTTTTCCCTGACTGTGTGGGGGTTTTCTCCTCTTGCTCTGTTTTCCGAAAACACACAACAAAGATTAATGCAACCAGGTTTTGATAGACAGGGTTGTGTCAGGAATGTTATCCAGCTTAAAAACTATGTCAAACCAATAACGCTGATCACAATCCATTATGGTGACCCCTAACAGGAATAGCTGATTAACATTGCATTTACAGGGGAGCCAATAGTTTTCAAAGAATCATTTAAATAGAATTCAAATATGCATAATACATAATAGTACTAAGATGCTTCCAAGCACAAACATACAAACTAATTCTATTATATTATCCAAAAAACATTCGTCTATAGTAATAAATTAATTAACATCTATAAAAACCTCAGAAATCTGTCAGATCCTTATTAAGCTCATATAATAGAGCCCGGGGGACTTCATTAACTGCAGAGCCTATTGTTGCCATCTGTAAATCACGTCCGACCATCTGTATCTGATTTTAGAAACTATGAAGTTTTTCATGCTGTTCAGCCTCTCACAATATTAATTATGCTCAAACTTAATTAAATCACACTGCAAAAAATAACCTATACAAATTATTGCTCTTATTTAAAGTGACGTGTATATATAACAGCCGGACATAGTAAAATAAGTGTATGAATTGAACTGTGGTGTCTCATTTAGTTCACAGGTCACCATCACGAAGCAGTGGACTAAACCATTCTGACACCACTATTCACGGGGGAAGTCAGAGCCAACTGAGCATAGGTGGAGGAGCTTATCTACCAGACTACTCTGTTCGACAGCTCACTGACCTACAGATTATCAAGGTTGTCAAATAAATATTCCATCATACTGTTACTGGTATTGCTGCCATAATTCAACATCTATTCACTTTAAAATGATTTGTGATTGTAATAATGGTTTGGTGGAAAAACAATATCAATATTACATAAGAACATTATTGAGACTTTATCTCAATTTTTATTGAGATCTTTATCTCAGTTGCATATTTCTCTTTGTACAATACATAATATCATAAAACTATTCAAGATCTTGGAAGGAATTTCAGATGCAAAAGGGTATGGAGAAGACTTTTTTAAATAGAATGACGATGACCCTGTACTGTTGCACATTGTGTTTGCAGGAAGAATTCTCATAGAGGTGTCAGGTGTGCTGACAGTGAGGTCAAAAGCAATGACCGAAGAGTTAAAAACTAAGATAAACAAAAAGAGAATGTATTTGTACTGTACATGTATATGTGTATGACAACCAAAGCACTTTACTCTAATCAGTAGATGTATTTTACAGATGACATAACCTCATGTGTGTATTGTAACATACCCATGTTCAGTATCAAGTATGTCAAGTATGTTAACATGGCTTTAAAGTACACACTGCTTATCTTGTATTTAGGTAACTCGCAATCACTACCAGAATGCTCTGACAGCAACCCGAATGGACAGCTCACCCCAGACTCCTGATGCAGACACCCAGGCAGGAGGAGAGAGAACCACACTACCAGAGACTCGCTCCAACAGTATCGCTTTACCCCTTCCTCGTTCACACTACAACACACACCATTTCCGACAGCCCCACTGCACCTCCAAACTCAACGAGAGGAACCGCATTGTCCGTGAGTGGGGTTGTCTTCACCTAGAAAGACTTCACTTGTATACTGAAAAAGATTTTATTCAGTTATGAGCAGGCTCGTTGCATAGTATTTGAACCAGTCATTTTAGTGTATCTTACTAAATAATGTCTGTTTTAAGCGATATAATGTCTGAATAACATACATCACTTAATCACCTAGTCACTTATCCATAGACGAAATGTAAACAAATTACTGATTTCTAAGTTGAAATGGAGAAAACATAAATGTAGATTAATTTTGCCTATTAAATCATTCTCATTTAAGTTAATAGATTTATTGATGTTTTTGTGTCTTCTAGGGAGTAAATCAGATGGGCAGAAAAGCCCAAGTGATTCTGTATTTCTGCGCATGGATGAGATTCCGTACATGAGGACAGAATGTCTCGAGGAAAAAGGAGAAACTGGTAAGTAAACCAAAGCTCATCCTACATCCACAAATTGTTAGTGTTGTCTGTCCGAACTACTACTGAATGCCCCACCCACCCACCAAGCAAGCAGGATTTTGAAAAGAATCGCATTAATCAGCTTCAAGAATAGGTCACATTTAGCAATTACACTAGTAACTGTGGTAAACATAAGTTCCTGACAAACTACACGTGTCGTGTGGGGGCTGACATAAGCAAAGTACAAGCTATCTGCTATAGCAATGTGTAAATGCACCAAAGTGTTTAAACAGTGAAGAGGCTATCTGACATGCTGCTGGATGAGGAAATGCATGACTTCCAGGCTCTGTTTATTTGACCCATGATGGAATGCTGACACCAGACACCACCAGTCATCTCAGTAAGGTTTGTTATGGCTGGAGGTTAGCTAAGACACTAATTCTAGGATTTTAAAATCAATGTGTATAACGGGAGAACCAGAAAACACAGAACAGTACAGTTTGGAATAAAGTAAAAATAAATCAAGGTGTTACAGTAATGCAACAAGAAGGGGTTTGACCCTGCACTAGAGGTTTAAAGAGCATTCACATACTGTAAGTGTTAACACTTTTGTATCTTGTGAAGTGTGGCAGTGTCGTTTAGCTTGTTGCTGTGATGATTTCAAATGTATAGCAAAATGAACATCACTGCAAACAGCAGAGCACACTGGCAGTATACACAGCTATTTTGTTATATGCCTGGTCGGCAGAGGTGTCCAGCCAAATTTGGATTAATTTAGCATTGCTTGTATAGTCTGCACCTATACTTGTGCATGGTGGCTAAGTGGGTAGCACTTACAGCAAGAAGGTCGAGTGTTTTATTTCGAGTGTTTGGGGTTCTCGCCAGAGGTAAATGGAAGATACTAAATTATCGATGAATATGTTTGATTTAAACCTGTGAACTGATAAATAATCATTAATCATTAATTATCATGAATGTAATCAAAGTGTAAAACAATGTTAAAATCCCAATATATAATAAAAAAAACTCATTGTTTAGATAAACAAAATATAGAATTTATTTTTTGTCTTAAATTTCAAAAATATTTATCTTAAATTTCTTTTTGTAGAAATAAAATCATCCGTAAAAGCAATATGTGAACAAAATATAATGACTTCATGAAATCATTTCTATTTTATTTAATCTTTTTGATGATAATTTTAATGATTGATCGCAATTCATCAATCCAAGCTAAAACAAAAGTTTAAAAGTGAATAAATACAGCTAAAACATTTACATGTGGATGCTTCTAAAGGTTATTTGGTTATTCGGTATTATGCAAAATATCTATTCCATTGCACTTTATTGACATTGTATCACACAAGTCAAGTGCTGAGCAAAATAGTAACTGCAATAAACACAAAAAACAAACAGAAAAAGCAAATCATGAATATTTTTTGTTTGTCATTTATAAATGGGCTTTGTTGAATGAAATACATTTGTTCTCATAATCTAACTATTTGTGTTTCAAATTTCTAGATAGTTTAACTGTACCTATGGAAACTGGCCGTTCCATGTCTCAGCTAATCAGCTCACACTCTCTCAATGGCTCAGATGAGACGTTGGGCAAAAAATTACTGCGCAAACTGAGTAAGCATACACACACACACACGCACGCACGCACGCACGCACGCACGCACGCACGCACGCACGCACGCACGCACACACACACACACACACAGCTGACTGTATCTTAGTTTGTGCTGACTGTATCTTAGCAACCAAGCAGGCATTATTATAATGCTTCAGCCCACACATCTTTCAAACAAATATGACATACTCACTCTCAGTTTTGACTCTTACATTACACATGCATTTTTAGACCTGATTTATCTGTTGAGTGACCATTAATCATTGCTCTTAGTCAGAGAATTATCTGAGGTAATTTCATTATCTTTTTATTGGGCACATCTCCATTCTAAATTGCCTCATTTGACAACATATATGCATCATGTGCCGTTAGAGAGCTGATCTGAATCTACTCTGAACAAAGTAGGCATTTGGTTGGGTTACCAATTCAACAGACAATGGTAACAATGGTGATTTGCAAAACTCACTTTTATGCAAAACTCACTCGCTTTGTATTTCCATTTGTGTCTTTACTGCTCCTAGATATACTACACAAGAGAAAAATCTATCCATTTGATAACACAATAGGAAAATTTGCATAGAACTTCCCTGGCACTACCCAAGTGGTAAATGATCAAGTGCTAAAATTATTTATATAGCGCATCGACATTTTCTGAATAAAAAGTGGCATAATAGGTCCAATTTAAATGTGAAAATGTTCGAATTTGTCCTACTTTTGAATGTTAGTTACATAGAAATATACAAACTTTACTAAAATGTACACAAAAATACATTTCAAAAATTACTATTTTGGGGGAAACGGTGTTCAGCTCTAACTGAAAAAAAACTTGTGTTGTTTGTCTGCTCTGGTTAAGGGGTTACCACTGAAAATTGATCCAGATTCTGGTTAGGTCGTTTTTACACTGGATGCCCTTCCTGACAAAACCATTCCATTCACATCCCTGGAAACGATATCTATATTTACTTGTTTCCGCTAAGTAAAAACAATATTATAGTGCAAGTTGCCTTATCAGACCATATTACTTTCCATTACACAGTGTGCAAATATTACTCTGCACTCCACCACCTCTCCTATTTATACAGACTAAAACAAACATTTTCTACACCTTATGTTGTAACTAAGATGTATATTATTGCACCCTAATCAGTGGATGCAATAAAACATAAGAGAGGAAATTAAATGGTCAGTCTGCATAAAAAAAATGTTTGATCTGCGTGAATACAAGATATGAGCACCTAATAAACGAAGAACTAGATGTACACTTGTCTGTTGTTAGAGTTTTCAAAACAACAAATGGAGACTAACAGTGGTTTGCTTTCAGGCAACAAAAAGCGAAAAAGGTCACGTGATGGAGAGAAACCGATGGAGGACACTTGTGAACAGTCCCAGGTGAAAACCTAGCACTCCTGTAAAAAGGCTTCAGATTTCACATCTCACACTTCTGTATCTCCCACCAATGTGAAAGGTCCTACAGTTCCATGGCTGACACAAAAGGATAAAAGCTCGATGTGCAATTATGAAAATTGAAGTGAATATTTTATTTGTTTTATCAAATGAAACTCATGATTTATTTTTGCATTCAGGTATAAAGCTAGAGGTATAAGCCTGTATGTCCATTCTAGGTTTGGATGTAGGCAAAACAATGACTAGACAAAACAACTGGCTTTTTGAAGGTTTGAGTGCCATGTATTATGTCCGATGGTTCCCTAGATAGTTTGGGTGCAGGCAAGACTTTACAACCTTGAGTAAAAAGCTTAATTATGTTTACCCAAAGCAAGATCTAGCTTTTAAAGTGGGTCTGAAAGAACATGGTACTACTTCAGTACTATTAATTAGTTTTGTATTAATAAATATTATTACTAAGATTTATTGTAAATAGAAAAGATATTTTACAAGAATGTGCCTGAAGATGTAATGAGATATTTAGTAGTAATGGAGCACTTTGAGATATCATTCTTTAATTTAATACATAATAAATAGTTTACTGAATGTATTGACATGGGGTAAATCAAACAAACTGCCTATATTAGGTACATGCTTTTAGCTTTTTAAAGGCTTTTAGCTAAATAATAATTTTTCTTTGTGATGTTTAAACTATATTGCAATAGTCTTCTCAGTCATGGGTACCTAGAATAAGAATTATCGGTTGAATTAATATTCTGTTTTGGCCACAAGATAAAATTGTATCTTGTCTTCATTTCTTAAGGAGTGCATTGGCTGATGTTATAACACATCCAGCTAGTTATGATCAAGCACATTCAAGTTTTACAGTAGGGACTTTATGAAAAAGCATGTGTTTCTTGAGTATGTAATAGTATTAATAAATCTTCTATTTATTTAAAATTGGCTGTTAAGAAGCCATATACTGAACAAACCTCTAACTTTGAAATTTATACATTTTGATAAACAATGCAACAATTTCACCGTAAAATAAGCTGGCATTTTATAAAACTTTTCGCAAAGATGATGACTACAGTTAATGACGAGCATAGTACCCTGTAGTGTACTTCCCAGGCTAACCTTACATTTATCCCAATAGTAACAATTCACCTTATATCATCTGTCATCATGTCATTCCTGACATGTTTACTGTGTTTACTGCAGCTCATCTGCCTGCTTCATGACCACTGCCCAGCACGTATTGCCAGATTGCAGTCACGCCACACAGGATGTGACGGGCAGTGTTTTGAATTATTTATATACCTCTATATTTAAGCACCCAAGCCTCGCTTGAAAGCAAACATAGTGAACTACTGGCAATTACCTGTGCCAACATGCTTATAGACAGTCTCAAAGTTCATACTATAATGTACGATTACATATTATATAAATGATACCATTTGCAGCATAGTGTTTTAACATAAACAGTTTGCTGTACAGAAGCATCATTTGCTGAACTGCTCAAGGATTTTTTTTTACAAAGTTTTATAAAGACATGGCTTTATTCATAATTCAACATCTCACAACAAAATTTAAGACTGTCTTAGCCCAGTGTGATTACTAAGACATTTTGTCTCATCACCGTTAACGGTTTGCACGTATTCTGTTGTGCCAATGTAAAAAATTAAGTCGACACACTGGAAGCGCTGTTCAATTTTATTTCTAGGAATAGTGCTGCTCATTCATAAATGAAGTCAAATGTTGTCATGCTCACAGAGGTGCCATTCCTGTATCACTGCCATCCCTCACCAGCATGTCAATCATGCTAAACAAACTAAAAAATAAATAAGTTTGTCCCTGCCAACTGATTACAGACATGCGATATGGGTGGGTGGCATGGCACTTTGCATGAAAAAGCACTGCTTAACTGCATATATTCCTCCACTACCTCTCCTGTTCTGCATGCTTGAAGCAGGCATCAATACCCTGCACTGAGAACAAAGAGGCCAGTCTGCATGAGGCGTACACGCCCAAGAGATTTGCAGTTTCTCTGAGCTGCTCGGAATTAGTGATCCCTTTGAATCCTCCTGTATATAGCACAAAACAAAAATGACTCAGGCAGGCAATCCCATGCCTTTTTGAATAATTATTAATGGTAATGATAAGCAATAACAGATCTGTCTGATGAATGCCCCCCACCTCTTTTTTTACTTATGCATCAAATTCATGTTTTCAAATCGTAACCAGTATCTGCAGTACTGACGATGCTCTCAGGTCACAAGGCACCACATTGTTGTGCAATACTGTGAGCTGACTCTGCTTTACTGAGAGCACATGGTACACAGCAGCTGGAGAACTCTGCCTTGCACTGCTGCATTGCAGGCATAAGAACATGTGACACGTGACGTTTAGACCCAACCTTCTCCACCCAAACACACACACATAAATACAAAGATACTCACACAAAAAAGGAGAGCTAGTGTATAAAGAGTAAATAAGGTTACCATTTAAAGGCCAACAGTATTTGTAGAGAATTTTGCTGCACTCTGTTTATTTGGTTGTAAGTGAATGTTATCTAAAATAGTTGAGATAACTAAAGGCTGTTTGTTTTGGCTTTATAACAATATTATAGCAAAACATTACTTAAATGAAAACTTCCAAAAGTAGCACTAATAACTGTCGTTTATTATTGATATGTGATTATTGACTGACATTCTGTAAATCAGATTGCTGATGTTCATGAAACAACATGAGACATAAGTATGAGTTATTAAATTGAATAGTTCATGCTGACAGTGCCCCCCGCCACAGACCATAACCTTACAATCTGATGACTCAACTAATCAGTACTCCTAAAAGACGTGAAGGATGGAAATGGCATCAGCTCTATGTCCTCTTTGTTAAATTTGTTAAGCAATGTCTATTTAATACTGCTTAAAGAATTTATTGTTTATTAACAAATTTGCATAAAGAAATTTATTGACATGTGTAATAGAAAATGGTATGGAGATTTAAAATATATAGTATATGAATTAAATGACATATTTTACAGTAAAAGGTTTTTAATAAATGAAATTGAACTGCATTTGTCCGTGGTATTTTTCATTATTATTATTAGTAGTAGTCGTCTGGTGAAAAAGAAACCTAATCCACCAGATTGTTGAAGTTGAAGTCATAAAACATATTTCTGTGACATGTTTTTTTGTAACATGCTAAATGTTGCAGCAGAGCAGTGATTCAAAATGTCCAAATGCACACAAAGCAAAACCTGGAAGCCTAGATGATGGAGGAGTGGTGCATGAAGAAAACATGTTCCAAGGTTGTCCAAACATACTTAAAAAAGATCATTAACAAAGACAGGTGTGTATGTTTACAGTATATTTATTTATAGTGCCAGTAGACATTGCAGTCTTGCACGTTTGATCACATTTTAAATACAATAATTATTAACAGTATTTTTTCTACACATTATTGGATGTTTATAATCAATGATAGGGGGCAAGCACCACAATCACAATTAACAGTGCAATTAACAGTGCAAACGATGCAAACTAGATTTTATGCTCTGTCAACTCCATTCTATGCTCCGTCAACGCTATTATTTACACTATGTTGATGATGTTATGAAGATTACTTACTGGAATCTAAAACTGAAATTGTGAAGTCTGTCCGATTCTGTCAAAAAGTATGTTCTACATGATGCACCAGTGTTATACAGTGGGCATAGATTGTTGTGGTAGTTTTAACTTTATAGTTTAGTGGTAGGGCATAGAATATAATTTTTTCTTTAAAATGATTAACTACTCTAGTTCACTAATGTGTTCTGGAGATTCAAGTCATGAAAGAAGTTTTTATTTCGAACTAGGCAATTTAAGCTACGGATATTAATAACTCATAGTTATTAACTTACCAAGCAACTCCTTTTATAACCCAAATTTTACAGACTTGCTTCTGCTGTCACAAAACAAAAACTTCATAGTGAAGTACTCTAGGACAAACTGGAATACAGACGTTCACCACAAGCTGGTAAACAATTGATATACATTACATTATTAAGCCTGCTAAACCAGCTGCAGTGCTGGGCAACAATGAATATGAATAAAACATGGTGTGCAAGTGGGCGTAACCACACATAATGCCCTACTCATTGCACACCAATGGGATGTTGAAATGAAGTACATTTATTGAACCTTAGTGACAGCTTCGTGGATGGACTCTGCAACATAATCAATGTTCTTGGTGGTCAGGCCACACATGTTGATGCGGCCACTGGCCATCAGGTAGACATGCTTCTCCTTCACCATGTATTCAACTTGTTTAGCTGTTAAAATAATAAACATAGCTTTAAACATGCATAGGTTAGCAGTAGACTTGAGTCAATGTGTGAAATGAATGCCAAGTCAGTTCAAAGCTAGTTCTAATAGCTAACACAAACCAACCAATGGGGGAGCCGTGTCTTTTCTGTTTCAGTAACCATTAAATATATACCAGGAAACACAGCATGATACAGGAATCTTGGAAAAGCCAACAGTCCTTTAAAAGACATAACATGCCTACACATAATTTCCTTACCACTTACACTTTTTCAGTAACAAAGTTAAAAATGTATGTGTAGAGACGACAGGCTCAACATCTAGCTAAGATTGTTACTGCAGTGTTTGTACAGCATTCTTTTATTAAAGGGGCGGTTTGAGATTCCTTTTCAGCAAAGATACGATAAATGGATACGTAAGGAGATCACCAAATTACAAAATAAATATAACTGTCACACATTACTAAAATAAACCAACACTAATTCAAATCAAACCATGTACATGTGTAAGTGACCTTCTACCTAGTGTTTCATCATTATTAGGTCAATATTTGGTCAAATGTACAAGCTAATTCACTTTAATTAATAGTTGATGTTTTATTTGAATAAAGTTTATTATTTCTCTCTTTATCTTTTAACTTGATGTTTGACAGTCATTAATATTTTTGTATCTTTAATTTGCCTTAAACGTGTGTTTATGGACGTTCGGAGGAAATCGGAGCACCCCGAGTAGACCCCGGCAGACCTGTGGAGAATATGCAAACTCCAAACAGAAAGCCCAGAGTCGACCCGGAAATCAAACCCAGGATTTCTTGCTTTGAGAACAACCCAGCAGAACCAATACAATTCTAAATGCTAAAAGAGTTAATCACATCTATGACTGGTATCCATGTGGTGGTCAACTAGTATATTTTGTTTCACAATATACTGTTTAAAAATGAAAGATGATGTTCGTAAATGTTCATTATTATGATTTCTTAATATGGTCACCTGCAAGTCTAAATGTGACTCAACAATGATTAACAAAAAATGTATGCACTTCTCAAGTCACATTATTATTAAAAACTATTTTTACTTTTATGTGCATTTCTTGAAGGTCCTCAACTATTAATGCACATTGAATAGTGTTTTCATGCAAGTAATCATACACAAATGACTGGCTACATGTATGTAAGAAGGTGCCCTGTCATGGACTGGCATTATGTCGAGTTTGTTAATACAAAACAATACACCCTGTGATTCCACTAACCACAGCTCTGACCAGGATAAATATGTGTTAAAACGAAAATCCTACAGAGACGAATGAACATAAAGAACATGAGAACAATCTATGCAGATGCTCTAGGTCTATATTCATGGTGTTTAAAATAAGACTATGATAAGCTGTGTGGAGACAGAAATACATACGATTGAGGCCCGTGAAGCTGAACATGCCGATTTGATTAGTGATGTGCTCCCAAGTTCCTGGGGTGCCCAGAGCCTTCAGTTTGGCCTTCAGCTCAGCTCGCATCAGCAACACCCTGTCGGCCATCGTCTTAACATTTCCTTTCCTGTACAAAGTAAAGGCAAATCACTAATGTGTAATGGTATATATGTGTTGTTTACCATGTGAGATCTATGTTCATGTACCATTCAGCAAAGAGATCTGGAGTGTTGAGTGTTATGGCAACCAGGCGAGCTCCTTGAGATGGAGGGTTAGACCAGGTAATGCGGACAATTTTCTCCATCTGAGACAAAACCCGGTTCAGGTTGTCAGCATCTTGCGCAACAACTGTCAGGTTGCCAACTCGCTCATCTGTGGAAAGTCGTTTGGCATTTCATGTTCATACAGTTCAGCTCACATTTGTATCCAGTAGATCAACTTAGTGATGCGAAACTAATCTTGTTAATGTTTTGTGAAGACTGTGTATCAAAATGCAACAATGAATAACTTACTGTACAGGCCAAAGTTCTTTGAAAACGACTGCGCGCAAAATAGCTCAAAACCCTGAGATACAAAGTAGCGAATTGCCCAAGCATCCTTTTCTAGGTTTCCAGAGGCAAATCCTTGATATGCAGAGTCAAAAAAGGCAAAAAGATTTCTCCTCTGCAAAATAAAAACCATTAAAGTGTTTTACATTAAGATATTACATTCAATTAGAATGTAAAAGTGAATCAAATGAAACAGTAAGTAAATGTAATTGAAATGCCAATCCACTGAGGGGTCTTGGCAAAAATACTGATCAAACACAGCAAATAATGTAACATGTATGGCACAGTTGGTAATCTAAACAAGGGGTTCTAAAGTGGCTGTAACTAGTGTCATATGTTTTACTGGACAAACTGACTGATCATTACAGTATTTTAGCAAAAATGCAAAACAAACTCCAAAACCTCAACCAACGCAAATCTGCTTGACGTTCAGCACACCAAATCCTAAGACATGAACTTCTGACAACAACTGGGCATGCTCCTTATGACAGAACCAATATGTCCTTCAGGACACGGTAAATTGTATCAATACCTTTATCATGCAGGAACTGATAGCATTTTCTGACCAGCCACTTGACCTAAATCTACATCACGTAAAAAATACTCAAAATGACTTCATAGCATTTACTATGTCCAAAACCATTAATTTGTCCTGCCTAGCTTTCTAGCCACGATTACAAGCTAAGCTGGAATACATACTGCTCAGCCATGACTAAATGTTTCTTATATTATTTAGATTAGGCAATTTTTAAGAGATGATTGCTGAGCTTTGAGAGTCATTTTAAAGCTTTATTTATAATTCTCACCTTCATAACGTCAGCAATTTTCTTCCACTCATCCTGGGTGGGATCTGTACCTGTTGGGTTGTGCGCGCAGGCATGTAGAACAATAATGGAATGCTCAGGTGCGCTCTAAAAATATATACATAACATAGAAAATACTTTTTGAAGATTGCTTGTCGTGCTCCAAATCTTTTCATTTCCTTTACATGCAAATTAAACATAGGAAACACACATGTAAGGTGGAGTTAATTGTTTATGCAATATAATTCTTATCCCCCATATACACCTGACCAATGTCCACTGTATTAGACCAGCAGCAGCGATGCCGCTTTGGAAAGAAACTAACTATTATCCTGGTTTTGTTGAAATGTGCACACAATTTCTACTCACTCCTGTTTATATTTAAAATGGCCATAGTGTATGAAGTCTATTGTAATGTCATGAACATTTCATATGGTTTTTAGTAACTGCTTTACTGTATATATTTATTTGTAAAGCAACCTTGAGTGAAAAGTTGAACTTATTTTTATCTATTTTATAAGTAATTTTGTTTTCCTGAGTAAAATCTCACCTCAAGATCACCCAGGAAACCAGACAGGTCCAGTCCACGTTTAGCTCCATCCCAGTATTTGTATGCGCGGATATCTTCAAACCCAGCATTAGCAAAAACAGCATTGTGATTCTCTAGAGATTAGAAAACATGGTTGTGATTATTTTATCAAGTAGTAATAAAACTTTATCTAATAAAGCCAAGGACCATCAGTCCTTTCTACCAATAAGGACTTTGGTACATATTATAGCTCCACTACAATGATTTAGTAGTTAAGAAAAAAGTGTACTTTGCTCCTATTATGTATTCAGCTTTAGCTGTTACAAAATATGCATACATATCTTCATTTTTCATTACAAATGTACTAGTTTTCATATAAATAAGTCATTCATTAAAACATGAACAATATCTCCTACCCCATGTCGGTGTAGAGACATAAATGGGTGTTTTTGTGTTATTGTTTCCATTGTGAAATCGGCGAAGAAATTCAGCACCAATCTTCAGGGCACCAGTTCCTCCCAGACACTGCACAGCTCCTACCTGCAATCAAGGACACAACAAATCAAATCATCAAAGGTTTATGCAGCATGTGAGGCTGAAATCTGTAGAAATAGATTGTGGACTAATAAGAAAGTTCAGGGTTGAAAACTAGCTGCTTCATTTGCACTAATGAACAAACCATTGTGTTTTTTCATGTAGTGTTACATTACATACAGTAAGAAAAACATAAAATGAATTTAGGAATCTTGTTTTAAATACATTGTCATACAATGAAAATTTAAATTAGTTAGCGAAATATGTTTACCCTCTTCTCCAAAACAGCAGGGCTGTCCTCTCCCAAAGCAATTTTAGATGCACTGGAACGAAATTCAGGCAGGCCCAAAATGGGCAAGTACTCATGGTTAAGACTGTTATCTTCTGCGATCATCTTTTCCACTTTCCTTACAACTGGAAGAACCCATGGTTGACACTCGTCAGTCCTGTAAGCTACAACAAAATAATAACATTAATAAAATTGTGGTTATTTAATTATCTTTTTATGCTTTTTGACCTATGAATTCAAATTCTAATATCGTTAGATAACAAGATGCAACATTGGTAGGACAATAACATTCAACTTTCTATACTTTTACTCATAATTAAGAACATATTCAATAATGTAAATCATAGTAATTAAAAACAGCAGAGAAAATAGTAAATAAAAGTTGAAAAGTGGCTAATATCAAAGGCCTTAAACAAACATATTACAATAATGCAGATGATAGCAAAGTAAACAAGTGAGTGTATAAATCTGCAAAGTATTTCTACCTTGTGCCAATTTCTATGCAATACCAGGTGCACTGTGCCCCTGATCAGGATAGAGAAGGTTTACGAAATGTGTCTAACATTAAACAACTGATGACCTTGAATCATGTTAGGTGACAAGTGTGTAATAACAGAGATAACCAAAAAGGCAATAATTTGTTGTTTTATACATAGTAATATGAATTTACCTGTAGTCACAAGATTATACAATATGAGCCTGCACATCCTACACCAGTATTTTTGTATTTCTGACAGCATCTGTCTAATTCATAAATATAAAATAACTGAATAAAATAACTAAACAACTGAATATTGCAATATGTAGCTGTAGTGTGTGATTCCTCTCGGTTTCTCTCTCTCTCTCCAAATGGAGAATATTTAATATATATCTAATTGCAATATGTGAATGTAGTGTGTGCTTCTCTCTCTCTCTCTCTCTCTCTCTCTCTCTCTCTCTCTGTCTGTTATTACATGCTTCCTCAACAATCATGCTACAAAGTTTTGCAATACAAAAATCTATAGCAAGTCAAAAGAAAGGTCATTATGTGTACGATTGTGTTTAATTGTAGGTTTAACCTTATATTGTCATTGTGTATTCATTGTAATATTCATGGTGATGAACTTTCCTATTCTGATTAAAGAGGTGAAGAAAATAGCCTGGCATTTCATAAGACTGGAGCTGTAAACTGAAACCATTTCTAAACTTTATCATTGACTGCAGCACTGCAGGACAGAAAGGACAAACTGCTTCAGTCACACCTACTGAGATCTCAAAGATCCAGAATCCAAAAATCCAACATCTACAATTAGTTCTTGTGTCTAAAAGGTTGCCTTCGCAAGCAATAAGCAAAAAATGGCAATCAGGATTAACAAGCTGTGTAGTGGATAACTAGGAAACGAAAAGAATGACGTAGCAGTGCTGCTCTATGACGTTTATGATATATATGATATCTTATAGGACCTTCAACGTCTGTTGACAATACTCAAAGTCGATTAATTTAGCCTAGTTTAGCTAAAACTTGTTAAGTGCCGTGTTTCTGCTTTATTAACCCCGAAAACGTCAATAGACGGTCAATTATGCGACGGTCACTAACAACATGACACAGCTTCTTACCTCCAACACCGAGGTTCACCTTGTTAGGACTGGGGTCTTCACGAAAATCCGCCGTTAATTTAAACACAGCAACGGGGACGGCAAGCGGAACCTCGCTGAACAACGACGACATTGCAACAAGCGGCTACTTGCAACAAGCAGAAGCGGGAAAGAACAGTTACAGTTACCGGTGTGTTTTAACTGAGGAGCCGCCTGAGAGGAATTTCACCTTCAAACTGTTTTGAGCAATGGAGGTTAGGCGTGACCGAACTGACCAATGGGAAGCGCTCAGGACTCACCAACCCAATGAAAGAGCCAATCAAATCATAGTGTTAGAAAGGTCGCGAGGTAAAGGAGCGACGTCACTTACAAAGCCAGACCGATTAATCTGAGCCATGATACATCGAACGGTGTGGTTTGGGGAGGAAGGCTTTTATATTTTATTCCAGATACCTTTCCTGCTGCAACATTCCCTGTTCGTTCAGACATTGCAATGCGATGGCTGGGCGTCTACGAGACGATTTAGTATCATGTTTTTGGACTGTAAAAGGAAATCAGAGCGCCAGAGCTCGAAAAGGAAGCCTACATAGACGTTGGGTGAACATGTGAACTCCTCACAGGAAGTACCGGGGGAAGTACTTGGCTAGAACCAAGGATTTCTTGTTGTGAGGCAACAGCACTACCCACTATGCCAATGTGCTGTCCAAACATTCTATAACACTAAACATATTATCACTGAATTGTAAAATCTGCAAAATGTATGTCCTGAAAATACTAACCAAGAGATTGGAATGATGCATTAGAACATATAAAATAAGATAAAAGTCATAAAAGCTAGTCATTTTGCAGGTTCTGGTTACACAACCATCTTGTGACCCTCAGCACTTGGTTTGTACTTCCAAGAAACCGCACAAGAATTTGTTTAAAAAGTAACATTCACAATGAGCTGTCACTAACCATGTTTCCATTTCACATGTTACAGTTAACCTGCAGGTACTTTGGTTTGTAACTGAGTGGACAAATATTTAGCTTTTGGTTTGATTAATTTATTATTTTGGGATGCATGTTTTATTGTCTTTATTTCTAGATGAACTTTTGAATCTGGAATCTAGACTTTCTAGGCTGTAAAATTGTTTTGTGATTACATCAGGTCTAAAAAGCGCTATACAAATAAATCTTGCTTGTCATTGAGTCAGAAACTGACCAATAATAAAAGGCTACACATTTGCTTACTTATAACTGTGCAAGGAACAAAGTAGTTGCTACCCAACTGCACATCTATATGGCCTGTGTTTTATTGAATTTTAAATAGTTTCACAAAACAAATGATAAAATAATGGCCGGCAACTGTAGTTTATAGGTGTTACTAGACTTCACATTTTGTGTGTCAAATATATGATTGAAATATATTGCCAGAACTGAAAAACAGCATGGACGAGCCTCGGTCTAGCATTTGTCTTTGTGTGTTTTTGCCAGGTGCTCCTGTTTGCTTTACACTAAATTACCCTAAGAGAGAGAGTGTGTGTGTGTGTGTGTGTGTGTGTGTGTGTGTGTGTGTGTGTGTGTGTGTGTGTGTCAGAGGATTTCAGATGTGTTGTAGCGTGATACTACATGAGTTATTTAGTTAAAACACCCATTTGCTTTGAATAGCCTTTTATTTTGTTTAAATAAATCAGCAAAAAACAGTTGCCACTGCATGAAGACAATACAGCAAAAAAGGCACGGCAGTGTGTGTTAAATTAATTAGACACAGATTCTGACTTTAATCTTATAATGTACAACAGATATAACATTATGGAGCAGCATCTTAACTTTCTTCCAAGTTCAGTAGACAAAATGTTCACTTAATTCAGATATTGTCTTATACCTGTCTACAGCATTTGTGGCATATTCGACATACTGTAGGCATGTTAATGTAGCCAAGTAAATTTGACTGTTTTTATATAAAAACTTTATTTAAAACGATTGAATTGTATGTAATTAAATAGGCGTTACTATGGGTTCACGTAAATACGTTCTATTGTGATATGACGCTACTTTCTTTCACCACCAGGTGGCGGTAAACAGCCTTACTAAATCAGCTCCTGCTTGTCCCAAATGATTTTGGTTCGCTCATCAGAGGTCTATTTCTCAAATTGCTTTACTTATTGATATTGTAGTAGTAAAATTATACACCATTTACACCATAAAACGTAGACAACTACATGAGTTCGTAACATACATGTTATATAGCCATAATTGCGTTATTTAACAGTGTTAGGAGTATAGCATATGCTTAAAAAATCTATTTATCTCCAAGATGTATCATATAATGTATCATATAATAACAAAACGGACGTCTATTAAACTATTTGGCGTCTTTTTACATAGCAAGTAATAGGGCAACCAACAATTCACAACTCACAACAACTCACAATTCTAAGACTTGTTCTTTAATTTTCAGCTATGTCTGTAAATGATGTATCAATGTGTTTAAAAAAGAATTTAACAATTCAAAATGTCTACAGATGTATGTTGCAAAATATGTTGATTTTTATGTATGAATTATTTAATAAGTACAGTAAACCCCAGCATAGGATTAATCACGCTATGTCTCTCTACTCATGCAGACAACAACTATTAGATAAGAACAGTTATTGTTCATTTATTTTTTAATCTTGTTATCTCGTATTCTCATATTATGTTGTTTGCAGTTAAACAATTGTATGGACGGAGACTAAAAGTGGCCAATTTTGATGTTCATTGTTATTTGTTTGAAGATGTTTGAAGATGAATGAAGGCCAGACAAGATGTATTGCTGGTGTAGTTAAAGGGGCTGGTTTATTGAAAGCTGTTGGCAGTATACGGCCTCCTGGCTATAGTTTGATGACCCCTGTTTTTTGTGTCCATACAATTGCTTACACTATATTCAGTCATAACTGAGAGTTAGTTGTAGATGAATGTGTCTGCTAAATGCTGTACATCTAAAATCTAAATATTAATGTATTTGAATGCTGAATCTCTGTTTCAATGCAATATAAAGCTGGTAAAAATGAAGCTGATAAGTGTGTTTCCAAACTACACATTTAAGGTGTAGTTGTAATGTAAATTATAAAAATCAAATTTATGATTGTAAATCTTACATTTAATGTGTGTGTGTGCGCGTGTGTGCGCGCATGCGCGTCTAACAAACGTTCATATAATAAAAATAATTGAATAATGAAATGATCGTTGCATCAATTTTACACCAAGTATTTTGTACAGTATATTTTATTGTCACAAAGGCTCCATTGGTACTTTTCATTATTTACCTACACTTTTGTTTCTTCTTATGTAAAGACTTACAAACAAAATGACATTTTTTTCATCATGTTACTTTTATTATTTTTTTGCCCTCGAGACTGAGCAAATATAAGATGATAGCAAAGTATGATGGTCAGTTTTTCATAGCTAATATTATCATATGACAATAGCATCTCTTTAACAGTACTGAAGTTAGACGTTCTGTATAATTAAACTTTTGTATTCTGCAGTCACAAAAGGGTCCCACCTGCACCTGTAATATCAATGTCTCTTTTCCCAGCTCTTACATTAGATATTTGCATTTTTTTCAGTCAGGTAGTCTGTTTTACTTCTCTGTATTACCTGACAACTTGGTAATTATGGGATTTAGAAAGAGGAGGTACAGAGATTGAGAGAGAGAAAGATACCAGAGAATGGGAAGTGACTGATCACAGAGAAGAAAACTTTGACATATCTGCCTCCTGGTGAAATGCTTGCTACTCTAGTCACACTAGCATTTAGCAAGTAAATATATGTATACACAATAATTCACCAAATGTGCATTGCTTGAAGCTACTATATTTTACACTATAATTTCTATTTAGTAATGAATCATATTTTTCTTACTATTATTTATTAGCACTGTTATTCATTTGAATCACACACAATTAACAGTTTGGTCAACTTTCAAACACAATTAGTAGAATTTCAGAATCCAACTTTGCCCTAAAGTAGCCAAACAATGAAGGAAGTGAGCCACTTTTTCCAAACATATAAACAGAACTACATTCCATCTTGGGACCTTCTTTTGTTATTCACGTGTTACATTAGCCTTTTCTCCAAGGGTCAGTGGATGTGGCTCTTTTCAAGTCCATGTTGGTTGTTTGACTTTCTTCTGAAAGTGTCATCAGGTCTGCGGTAGAGACTAGACCAAGCAAAGGCCATAGAATGAAAGAGTTTCCTCTGCATTATTCTGACCTACACTGCATGTGTCTTGTTGCTGTCAAAGTCAAGTTTACACTGCTAAATGAGGGCACAGTCAGTGTTGCAGGTCCAACGTTTATTTTACACCAGTAGATCAGACAAAACTCTATTCCAGGTCAAATATTTTAACACGCCATAAACTAAAACATAGAATGTTAAAATGAAGAAAACTTTACTCTAACCAAAATAATCTAAATGTTTTTATTTTATTTTATTAAAAAACGAATATCTTTTTATGACAACATTGACACCCTTACCACTGTGCCTTTGGATGAATGTTTGTAAGGAGCAATGGAGAACCATACATTTTCCCCTATTCTATACAAGCTTGATTGATATTTTGTTTGGTTGAACTGTGACATCGGAGACCTGCACTACATTAAAGATAGGACCATTTTAAACAATAGAAGGAAGTGTAGCTTCATGTCTACCAGTCTACTTTTACCAATTGGTTTACATCTTAATACAGAAGAAAAATAAACAATACAAGTAAAAACACCCGCTTAAGCATTCCATTATTCACAAAACATGCACAATATAAACAGACTCCGAGCTGATATAAATCATTATGGTTTTCACCCTTACTGTACTACAATGACTTTTCTGCAGAAGGTTATTAGTTTTTTTAATACTATATTCTTGTGGTTTTATTTTGCATTCAAAATAATGTTTTAAATATTTATGCAACTGAATTAGATAACATGCAATAATTATGTAAATAAACAACATGTCACATATGGTATTAGTTTTCAAATGTCGTGCAACATCTTAAATAGAACTTTGATCAGTAATGTAATGTTGAACTGTTGAATCACTGTGTCAGAAGTTCCTCAATAGGATATTTCATGTCCTAACATGAATGCTATGAATACCTATGGGTTCATGTATTTTTGTACTCTCAAGATGTCAGATGTTAGATTCTTTATAATCATATTAATTTATTAACATCTTAACTTCCAACAATAAAACTTAAATTTAATCCAATGGATCTTTTAAATTTCAGTTTAAATTAAGTATATGATCCATTTCACAATCATTTTTCATTACACAATTGTGTGTAGCTTAAGAGTTGTGTTTTCTAACAAAAAAGCAACTCAATGTGGTCGTCTGCCTTAAGGTTTGATATTTGTGTTCTTGGAGATAACATAATCACAAAGAGTAAGTCTTCCAGTCAGCTTAAAATAATCTGACCATGTTTAATACTTACTTTAATACTTTTTTTTGTTTTATTTTACCAAAATTAATTATTTACAAACCACACTAAATTACAGTTTCTAATAAAATAATCTATGTCATAAGGACATGTGCTGATCTTTGCTGCTTTTAATGTGACAACAGATTAATGTTACATTCAGATTTGTGTTTATGTTTGTAAAATTCATTTAAATATACCACTGTATGGCCTTTTTTCTTGTGCTTTAGATAAAAAATAGAAATATACAAACGGCAAGATTATACTAATCACCTGGCCAACATACAGACAGAAAGATTTCCCAAGTTCAATCTTGCTAAAATGCAAACATTGTAAATTTCCTTGCCAAAATCAAATTGCAAAGGAAATGTTCGAACAGAGATATAGTCACTCTTATTTACAGATATGACAACGTATAAATGGGAACTCATGGCTTAATAACAACAAATTGTCATTTTGATGGGAGACGCCACACTGGCTGCTTAGAGCAACACAGACTCACTGCCTGCAACATGTTTACCCTGTGGAAGGTTATGTGGTGTGTATACTTGCGTAAACAGCATATAAATCCAATTGAAATTAATTATATTATTGTTTCAAAGACAAACTTAGTAAACTGTAGACATTCCATGGTCAGATGAACTTTGTATAACCTTTTCTTTTGTTTTTACAATTTGGAGCAGCTTATGAGACATTTTAGATGAAATCAAGAAACTTTTTGGCTGCTCCTTACACCATTTAAACTTTATCACTACTCGCCAGTGCAATGGAAGGGCTGAGAATATTTAGTTTAGAAACTTCCTTTTTCACTGCATTCCCTAAGACATAGGTCACAGACATTATAGTTTTAGCAGTTGCTAATTTGCACTTATATATACAAACACACACCTGCAAGGCTAAGGCCGCTGGAGCAGAACTACAGCTGTCTAATTTATTAGTCCCTTGAGAATGAGCAGGGACTGGTGATCTCTGTTGCCCTGACTTCCGTCAGTGGTCTTTTAGAGCAGACCTCCCCAGCTTGGAGCTGAGTGTGACAGAAAATATCTGGTTGTGTTGCCGTAAGGTCCACTCCCAGGCCTTTGGCTCACCTCCTCTTTTCCTTTCCATCTGCGGCCAATGCAGGCAAGGCCATTAGTCACCTGACTCAGTCACAGGCACAATGGTGTGTTCGAGGTCTCTAAACACAGTTGCTATCAAACAGCCTTCCAACTAGTAGCTGATAAGACTCACCTTCCGGGACCAGGGGGGTCTGCATCTTCTCAGATATACATACTGTAAATAATATGGGCTTTGTATTTGCTTTGAAACATGGCAAGCCAAGTACATTAAGCAAATGCATGTTTAATTAATGCAAAATAATATGATAGTCAAAAGTTGTGGTGTCTCCGCTTAAACTTTTGCATGGATTTAGTAAAGTAAAAAAAGAAAGGAAAGAAAGATGAAAATGTAATCTACCATATTTAATCATTGTGCTATTATATAATCATATTAGGCAGGTAAAAGAAACAAAAAAGATAGTAATTTCACTATGTTGGCTAAAGTCTTCGCTCACGCATCGGAATGATCAGAATCAGGGGTTCCAATCACATCAATGCTCATAGGTATATAAAATTAATTGGAAAAAAAAATTATCCAGACTGTTTTACAAACATTTGTAAAAGAATGTGTTGCTCAGTGAATTGTGGCATAGAACTGTGTTAAGAATCCACCTGTGCATGAGTCTGGTGTTGATGAACTTGACCGGACTGCACAGTCCTGTCCTAACCTCAACCTGATAGAAACACCTTTGGGATTATTTAGAACGGAGTCTGAGTGCCAGACTTTCTCGTCCAACATCATTATGTGGCCTCACAAATGCACTTTTGAAAGAAGGATCTAAAATCCTCATAAACACACTCCTGAACCTTGTGGACAGCCTTTCCAGGAGCTGAAGATGTTCTACCTGCAAAGGGTAAAAAAAACGTCATTGAACCCTATAGATTAAGAATGAGATGTCACTTAAACTCAAATGTGAGTCAAGACAGGTGAGCAAAAACTTTCGGCAATAGGGCATTTAAGATCTATACTTAACATATGAAGGTAAACTAAACAATTTACTGCAGCAGTTCTTAATTAATTTAAAAATCCATTTTTAGATTTTTATGCACAGCAAATAGTCAGATTTAAAGTCTGACCATTGATATAATTGCTGACAACAATATATAGCTCATAGCACTAATGTAAACTAATCTTGAATTAACTTATGGTTTGCCAAAACTATTATGCAGGTCTGTGAGAACCATCAAGGACATGTTTTGTGCTAGTAAAGAGGTAGTAAACTCTTTAGCAAAGGCATTAGAACTTTGGGAATTAAGTCAGTTGAAGGTGGTGGTGGTGGTGGGGGGTGGGGGGTTATAAAGTCATTCTGATTGGCTGTATTCTGAGTAAGCTGAAAATCCCTTGTCATTTCTCAGCAATTATCGTTTAACAAATGACTGTATTGTGTTTGAACCACAGTCTTTTATTAATTCCACTTCAATGTGTGGGTGAGATGTAGCTACCTGAAATTAAGGGTGGTTAGACATAATCATTAAGATTAAGATGGTATTTAGAGTTTCAGTTGCCACATCCTTAATTTATTTTTCTTGGCTTTGAATATTTCCTAAAATAACAGACAGATCAGCAATTATAAACACTAATAAAAAACATTTAATTGAAGTTCGTTTAAAATATCAGTGTGTAATTTTAGCTTGAAATGACATTAGAAAGCATGAATATTTTCTTATAACTTCCAGTAAAAACATAAAGTAATTAATAACGTCAGTTTCACGATTTTAGTAGTCCATAAACTCTAGAACACACACAGACAGTTAAGTCTCACGTGATCTAAAGAAGATGATCTATTGACATCTCCCTCCTTTTGCTGACCCTCTTGGACCAGCTTGCTGTCATGGTGCTCACGCCTGGGTTTTGTTAGGTCCAGGAAACAGACTCTTCCTTCACGTAAACATGACTTTAAATTCGGTTTGTTTCCAGACTGGTAAACTGGCACGCAAACATTGCTGTCGTTTCTCTTAGATTCATTGAGGAAGGAGATACAGGTGGAAGGTGACTGACTGGATGAAGCATGTTTAGCTTATTTTATTACACATAATAGAAGTTTACTTGTAAAACACACACACACACACACACACACACACACACACACACACACACACACACACACACACACACACACACACAC
>JAOUQU010000030.1:3784928-3799837 GCA_028566735.1 Ammoglanis amapaensis
CACACACACACACACACACACACACACACACACACACACACACACACACACACACACACACACACACAAACGCATACACAAGGCAATCTAAGTATATCCAATTATGCAGACTGCATGTCTTTAAATTGTAAGAGAAAATTCATGCAGACACAGGGAGAACATGCAAACTACACACAGGAAGCTTTAGATTGCCTTACCTGGGACTCAAACCCAGGACTTCTTGCAGAGAGGCAATAGTGCAAATTATCAGTGTTGTTTATTTTTTCCAGTCGCTTCCATTAGGGGTCGACATAGTAAATTCTGAGCCACTTTACTCATTTGGCATAGTTTTATGCGAGACACAAGCTCCCTATTTCTAAAAGCTTGGGATCGGCGCTAAAGTGCACTGGTTTATGTATTCCACAAATCCATTTCTTTAGGTCATGTGGCAGCATGGGGTGATTTGGAATGCACAACTGGGTATAGAACCCGGGACCTTATGGCTGTAAAGTGACCCACTGAGCCAGTGTGCCAACTTTATTTTAAGATGTCAATAACCAGCTAAATAGTAATTCTGTCTATTATTGCATACAAGGCAACACATGTCTGTTCCCATAAAATTATAAGATTCTGCCTTGTGCAGATTTATTTAAGTAACTGGATCATAAACCATTCTAATGCCAAAATCAATAACTATAGCACAGTGCAAAACGATCTTGCATTGTAAAGGATTATAAAAACAGCAGTTCAATTTAATGGCAAGCGTGATGTAATGCAGAATGCCCCAAAAGTACCTCAATGAGTAGCACTATCATCTTTAATGTTGTACAAACTAAAACTGTGTGTCATGGTGACTCAGTGGGTCGCTCTGTCGCTTCATAGAAAAAAGGTTCTGGGTTTGATCCCTAGACGGGACACTTGAGTTTGCATGTTTACTTCCATAATCTAAAAACAGACTTTCAGATTAATTACCGATGCTGAATCGCCCTATAAATACCAAGCCAATAGGATGCATAAAACAGTGCATTGTAGTTCTGGTCCAGATAAATAGGGAGGGTTGTGTTAAAACGGGCATCACGGTAATGTACACTATTATCCACTGTGGTGACCCCTAATGGGAGCAGCTGAAAGGAGAAGAGGAACAAAAAATAACTTAAAGTTTTATACATTTACATATTTTTGGTGTTAATGGTAGGGGACTTCAGCTATACTTTTCTAAATAATCATTTTAAATGTTAAGTAAAAATGATCAAATAAAATGCATTTTAAAACTTGAACTATGTTTCAAAGTAATTCCCCATAAATGCTGAGTGCACTTTTTCATGGAATGACATGAAATGATGTATTATGTATATTCATATCATAACTTGGGTAATAAATCAGAGTGATTTTAAGTCGGCAGCAAAGGAATTGTGCTGAGCTGAAAGACTAAATGTGGAACATTATGGTATGTGCCAACCTGCCGGTTTTGTCCCTAGCAGTGTATTTATGGGCTGATGGATAAATGTCAGTAGGGAGCTGTTTTATCGGGGTCAAATGCTGGGTTAATGTCCTGTGGGATCATTTTTACAGTCATCTGTGATGCTCTGCTGGCTTATGTGACCTCTGCCATCTCTAATGAAGACTTTCTGTCACTTTGCTGACCTGCTAATTAAATCTAAACAGGTTAACATGATCCACTGGAGCATAAGACACTGCACTGGTTTATATTATTTTATGTTGTGCTAATATTTGAAACATAATAAAATGTTACAACTGGAACATAAAAATCTATAAATGGACTTAACATTGTAATATTAACAGGGACAAATTATGCAAAACATTTCTTTGCTTGTTTTTGTATTTCCACGTGGGTCTCTAGTGCTCCTATAAACACTCTTTGAATAAAATAAAAGCAAATTTGAATACAAATTGAAAGATTAGCCAATTGGCTGATGAATTAATTTGCACTATTTATAATACAACAAGCGGTGTGGCTACAGGTAAAGGAATGCCCCACAGGAAATCTTGTTTCATCTCTAATCCCAAAAACAATTGCTAAGGTGCTTTTTTAAGTAGGTTTTGTGTGTAAACTTTAAAGGTCACTAAATGGCAGCTTGCTTTGAGAACCACGGACATATAAGTACTTTCAAATGACTTGCTTGAAGTGAATGTGTTTTTTTAATCACTGTATGATCTAGCTTGTTTGTATTTACCATTAGTACAAACTAACACGATCTATATTACAATTGCAGTACGCAACTGATCGAGTCGTCTGTTAAATGTCTCTGCTCTCTGACATGTTAACGTTCAAAAAAGTGTACTCAGAAAAAGGCTTAAACGGACGACAATTAAACTCTCTCTTTATGTGAGAGTGATTGTGTGCAGAGAACATCACGGATATGTTTTGTGTAGCCCATAGACTTATTCTAACATGTTTAAAAATAGGCATAATAAGTCCTTTATTAATATTTTGCTGCAATGGACAAAAGCAAATCCGGAACCAATAAACTTAATGTCATTCTGCTCCACAAAATGGTCCTTTGGTATCCAATATTAGAAAATGACCAGCATGTCTTTTATTTTTGTATGTTACAAGATGGATTGTACAAATCTCTATCTTGCTGTCGTATCTTTTGCATATAATGATGCACATTTGCCTGGCTGAACTTCTCTCACTGTTGCAGTGTTCAGTTCCAATGTCTGTGCCCATAAAACATAAATGTCTACATAATTCGGGCTTGGCCTACATTTATGCAGTACTATACCGAAAAGGGTTAAATGAGCTTGTGTTGTGGCACATTCATCACCGTCACCAGTATTACAATTATCTGCAATTGATGATCCATACCAGATACCATAGCCTTCATGTACTATGACATCAATAAATCTTGGCCAACGGCCTGTTAGCGGTTCCTGGCTTGTCATTTCTGTAAGCATTGTTGCTTGAAAATATTCACGGCTATTTTTCAGCACATGTTGTTGTTTCAGAAATATTGACTAAACATGAGATCACTTTGTTATCCTTAAATCAGAATGTATTTTATTTTCTGATTACTTTTAACACAGGGATACTTCGATCTATCTTATAAACATAGAAGGGTATAACAACAACTAACATACTTTAGTAGAAATTCATTCACTGAATTGATTCAGTGAATGATTCAAGATTCATTCAGTGAATCATTCCTGGTTGTTTAAATTAAAAACAATATATGAAATTTGGGAAAGTATAACAACAAGGACAATCAGCAGATATTTGAGGTCAGCACAGCTACAGACCAGCAGAGGGCGGAATGTTTCTTCACTGACAAAGATGAACGCTGACTCAGTTCAACAGGACATGATTTAATTTATGCAAGGCTAGAACAAAACCTTCATCAGTGACATATATACCATATTTAATAATGAATCACAACGTACGACTTCATTGTTTAACTGGTGCAACCTGGTCAATTATCAATTTAACAGAGACCATTAGAATTGAAAATACTCTTTTTACCTTGGTGCTTTTACACACTTAATAATGATTCTTCTGTATTTAATGTAATCTATGCAGTAAACACACATTTACACACATTAGTGAGCACATACTAAGGGCCAGCAGTGAGCTCATGTGCCCGGCGTGATGAACAGCCCGAGCCACAGGGAGTATTTTGGAGGTTAATCTGTCCACTTTCAGAATCTAACCTTCAACCTTATGTTCACAAGTCCAGTTCTTTTACCATTAGGTCACAACTGCCCCAGGAGAAGACTGCAAACCCCTGTGAAATTCAGCAAAACTGGAATTAGGCAAATTTGATTTAGATTAATATTCTGTACCACGACTGTGAGGTATATCACTCAAGGTTTGGGTGTCGGTCCACAAAGACTTTTCTATAGCAGCCCAGTCTTAGCCAACCTGTTAGAAATTTGTTTTCTTTTTCTTTCGTTGTTGTTTAACTGACCTGTCCAAAACTGTCCATCACTTTCCCCTCTTAGGGAGGACAAGGTCATTTCAGAGAACTCTTCATGAAAAGTTTATGAGCCTTATAATTAAAATGAGTGGTAAATACTTAAGGGAGTACAGTTTTGCTCAATAACTCTTAAGGGACTTATTCCTGCACCAATGAAGCATAAACATTTCAGTTAGTTTCTCATGTTCTCAACTTCTGTTGTTGCTGGATATTTGAGTTACTTGATTTACCTGACATGTCTGACACATTTAACAGGAAATTTGGATATGAATTGTTTATCACACATAATAAAATTAACCAGTGAGACTAATAAGCATGTTGTTAAAGTAAATGTTCACTTTTTCTCCATGCTTGTTTGTCTCCTAGTGAAATAAGTCCAATAAGTGTGTATGTGCCAACTGTTTTATAATAATTATTTTTGTGGGGAATGATTTATTCGTTTTAGGACATTGCCTCACAGAAGTTTTCCATGCCATCCCCTGTACGCACAGTTATCGTTGCGGACTTTGACAATGACAATGAATTGGAGATCTTTTTCAACAATATTGCATACAGAGGTTCATCTGCCAACAGACTCTTCCGGTTAGTAATTTACTTAATCCGCATAATCGTAATGCATCTTAAGTTCTGCCACTTTTATATTTTCATTGGAAACAGAAAAAGTTACTATTGAAGTTAATTAAAGCTGTGTGTGTGTGTGTGTGTGTGTGTGTGTGTGTGTGTGTGTGTGTGTGTAGGTATGGATTAATGAATATTCATACCTACTTGATGTGATGTATTGACCCAAATGATTTTATGTATGGTTTGTTATTGTAATTAAAAAAAGAAAATGGTTAATCATTAGTCCATTGGGGTGAACACTTGCTTCTGTTGTGTAATCTATTTTATTTATATAATTTAATTTAGGTAATAAATAGGCAATACATAACTGTTGGTCAATGCCAGAAAAAAAAATTATACTTTTTGGGTTTAAGAGACATAAATAAAATCTTCATTAAAAAAACTTTCCAGAATATCCCAATATTTTTAAATGTATGTTTTAACAGGGGATAAACACAAACATAGTGTTAGTTAGAACTTATGTTGCAAATGTTTTGGAGGAAGAAAACAGCTAGATGGGATTCATGAATAGTCTTAGACAGGCCAGTTGGCCAAAAAGCTTAGCAATCAGGCCAAACCACAGTCCAGCCTAGCTTTAGTCCAACCTGCAGAGCTACCTAATAGGTAATCAGCCCCTCCGTCTCTGTTAAGGAACCTTTTTTTCCAAAACTTCCATTCAAATAATTCTGGACATAAGCAAAAACATTTCCATCCTGTTTTTTTACAGACACCATGTCAAACTTGCTTTCCAACGTCACCATGTAAAGTTCTAAAAATTAAAACAAGTAAACCATGGTATTTTATTTTCTTTCTTTGTACAAATGGTTGTCAGTGGTCCCTGGTATGTACCATGGAAAAAAATATTTAAATTAAACACAATACAATATCTACTTCTTGTATTGAATCGTCTGCATTAAAAGTTCATTGTTACCTGACTTTTCAGCGTGTCACGAAGGGAACATCTAGATCCACAGATAGAGGAGTTAAACGTTGGAGATGCAGTGGAGCCACATGGCAGAGGAACAGGTATGTGTGTTTATACAAACAACTGCAAACTGGAGCTGAAATTTAGTTGATGGCCTGGGGAAACATGGGACATGGGGACTTTTACTTCTTTTTTTTGGGGGGATGGGGGTATTTTACTTGGTCTTTTGGTGTGTTTAAGTGCAGATGTGCGTGAAAGTGCATTAAGAACCCTGTCAATTCTGAATATTGTATCTGTTGAACAATTTAACCATTGACGTTTCCATCGTACTCCAGTGGGAGGCACTGAAGAGCTTTTCTTTTGCTTATAGGAAGATTTGGAATCATACAAACAAGTATTGCAATCTGCAAACAAGTCATTATTACTTAATGAAGGGTCATTACATCATTTCATTTATAAATTCAGGGAATTTTATTGCATCAGTTCGAGTAAATAATCTGCCTTAATTATCTTCTCAAGTTTACTTTAAAGATATATTGATACTGGTATGTAATAGAAATTAAGACATTTATATGTAATGTACATGCATGTTTTATATGATTCAATGATTACATTGCACCTCTAATTTATTGGTGTATTTCAACCCTGCTGTGTTGTCAAATTTACACACCAAAGTTCCGGGCAGTCGTGGCCTTGTGGTTAGAGAGCTGGGATTTTGTGATCAGAAGCTTCCCGGTTCGATTCCTAGAGCCTACAGATCACACCTGAAATGCCCTTGAGCAAGGCACCATTAACTGACCCTGGGGTGCTGTGGCTGAAGCTGCCGACCGCACTGGGCAAACGTGCTCGCTGCTCCTCTTTATTGTGTGTTTCACTATGTATATAAAGCACATTGGTGAAAAAGTATTGTAAATATTATATTATTATATTATTCTAAACATTGTATGTATTTGCTTAAAAAAATCCGGACATGTGAACCACAAGTTTCTTCATAAAATAGTTACGTGTGATTTTTGTAGCTATAAAAGCTGCCACTTCATACTTTCCTTCATGCCTCTACAGACCTTGCTTTGTAAACAATAGAAACAAATCAATACTTTCCTTGTTATAATTGATTAGCATTTGTTTGCAATCTTTGTTGCTAACACAGTTTAAAAAATGATAAATCTTTCAGTATGTTAATACATATAATGTTTGCTTTTAGGAGCCGCTGCACTTGATTTTGATGGCGATGGGCAGTTAGATCTTTTGGTGACACATGGCGAGAGTGCAGCACAGCCAATATCAGTGTACCGAGTGAGCCAAGTGAGTAACATACTCCTACTTAATTATGTGTTATTAGACAAAGCTTTTGCAGTATCAATATAACAAAATCATTCTGTCATGCAATTACAGTTAAAATAGTAATATAACTGCATCAACTTTGTTTTGCAAAATAACTGGACGTTAAAAAAGTGATATAATTCATATCGCTGAATAATTAAGTAGAGCATATGAAATGCATTTAATATTTCTAGGTTGCTGCATTACAAAACAATTCCTGACTCCTGTTGACAATGACAATCTTTTAACCTATCAAATCTATAGAAAACAAAAGTTTGAAACTAGAAAAAGATTTGTCAATGCTTTCTAAGTTAATTATTATAATTATAATAATAAATTATAATAATTATTAATTATATTATAATATTTATAAAGGGAAAAATATAATAGTATCAGCAAGAACTTTACTTTAAGCAACAATTACCCTCAAAAAACATCAAAATTGATGCCAGTGAAACAAATGCCTGAACGTCAGATTAGTGTTCAATGTTCTGTAGCAGGATTAGAAATACAAATGTGCATTACTTTTTTGGTGGAAAAGCAATCACCTTTAAACTTACAGCTCATTTTTGGAGACTAAGACATTTAGAAACTAAAAGGTGCGTCCCAAACCTTACACATAAGTACAGTGTAATTTAGTGGGTAGAGTGGACTGAGGACTAATATCTTAGTGCACACTTTTATGAGAGTGTTGTCTCAAATGAAACACTTCACTTCAAAAGATTGCCAGCATTTGTTTACAAGATTTTTTTATGCTTTGATTTACTTTTGTTTGCATTGTACTAACGAATACTTTAATTAATACTACTTACATTTATATGAAGCAGTGTTCTGCTCTGCAATGGCCATTGTTAACCGGTTGAAGGTCCCTCCTCTTTAGTTATGTAGGTATATTGTCATCAGTATAGTGGGCGTAGTGTTTAATTTCATTTCTCGAACAGACTAAAGCACAGTGCTCGAAGTGTACAAGTGTGCGATTTCGGACACATTCTAACATTAGTAATTCCTGCAGTTTTGCAAGTTGCAAGTGCCCAATATTGTTGACTCTTCAACAATTGAAAAAAAAATATTGAAAAGACTTAAGTCTTTTCTGGTCTTTCTAAAATAGCTTTTAAAACAATATCAATACTCATTAAAGACATTTCTTTCTTTGCAGGATTAATTTAAAACATGGTGAAGGGTGTATCTCGGCTAGTCAGCTTACAATAATGAAATCATTAATTTGTTTTTTATTTTTCTTACTTTACATTAAATGTGCTTGTCTTGTCTTTGTGAAGGCCAGTTTTAGGAAATGTAAGATGGTACTGCAGGGACTGTTTAAATGCCACACAACCACACACCAGTAGACGGACGCAGAGGACTACTCATACAAAATCTAAGTTTTAATAACAGAAACAAAACAGGACACAAGGATGTCGAATAGAATACAACTCAATCACTGGAAACAGGCTTAAATATATGAAGTCATTAGTCCTCGAAAATTGCACTCAGGTGCGCCTCGTCTGGTCATGACAACCGGAGGGGGCGTGACCGTAGGCTGAACAGTACGGGTGTGGGGAACACCGTTCCTCACAGGCCAGTAGGTTTGGTGCTACTATAAAATGGATCAAGGTTAGTGTAATGCATTATAAACTGACTTTTTCTAACTAAATCAAGTTTAAGCTGAATTTTTTTTACTTAAAGCTATTGGTGGTTCTGCATCATGACCTGCAGTCATTTAAAATGAGTAGTCATTATGATAACTGTGCAATTGTGACCGGTAAAGAACTGCTATTTCTGTAAAATTTAGTTCTATAATTTAATAAATACATGAGATATAACACATGTTGCAGTCTGTACTGAGGAATTGAAATACTAGGTGATGGTGTGGGATTGTCCACCTCATACCAGCATTGAGGATCTGAACTCTGCTGTTCGAATCTCGGTGTTGCTGGTTAGTTGGGTTGGACGTGGGACTTTTTACCTCACATCAAAAAAATACATTAAATATAAAAACAGCGAAAGCTGTCTGATGTCCCAGCAGGAATGGGAATGGCCTTTCACCATGTAAAAAATTAATTTATTAAACGAGTCAAAACAGATTGATAATAAAATGTGTTGTAGATTCATTCAAGTTATAAAAGTGAAACTAAATCCTGTCTGTATTCTATAGGGTTCATCAAACAAATGGCTGCGTGTTATACCCCGTACAAAGTTTGGGGCTTACGCTCGAGGTGCCAAGGTGGTGGTCTATACAAAGAAGCATGGTGTTCATACTCGTATCATCGATAGTGGTTCTGGCTACCTGTGTGAGATGGAACCTGTAGCTCATTTTGGCCTTGGTATGTGCTGTATTTTTTATTAACTGAATTTTTACATTTAAGCCGGTATTACAAGACAAAGATCTGGGCATGTTTGTTATAATCATATTTTAGAATGAATTATATATTTAATGGATGCATATCAAACTCATACAGACCAGGCATTACATCATGGCCACTGACCATTTTCACGGCACCTTATTGGGTTTTATTGCTGTTTTCTGGAGACAATTAAACATTTTATCTTCATAGTTAATGTTAGTACCCTGAACAATATACGTACAAGCATAAACATTTCAGCATCAAATTGTGAAGGCTATTAGATAAGAACATTTCCAATTCCAAAACTGCAACTATTTTTGAAATACAAAGTGTGTCACAGTTTGTTGTGTTTGGTAAAACAAAAAAAAGGATGAACGCAAAATTGATGGTTCTAAAATGCCACTATTATATGACTCTTTACAGTCATCTATACAGAGGGAATGAGAGTGGCACACCAACACCTGTGTACAGGTGCAGAGCTGGTGGTTAGTTCAATATTGACCTTTTGTCTTTTTAGCTTGGATCAAGTTTCCTCTTAGTAGTTTGGCTACAAATGTTCTATGAAGCATGGCCTTAGAAATTCATCAAGGAACCATCATGCAGATTTGCAGAATTGCTTGGCAGCCAGTTGGAAGCACCAACCATGACCATTCTGAATATGCTGTGAAAATGTAAATGTTCTTCATCAGCAGCAACACCATTACCCTGATGACTTGTAAATATGAGAGGACATTTTCTTGGAAAGAGCTTGATTTGCTTCTGGAGTATGTATGTGTAGTGCAGGGCTAAAGCCAATACATTACACCAGGAGACAAGAAGGGTTAGTTCTTACACATAATAATTCCTGGAATAATTGTTGGAGTATTTGATTTGCTGCCAAGTTAAAGTTTGCAGCTCTTACATGAACATACATTTGGGAGTGACAGCAGATACAGTATTAGCTATTTGCATAAGCTTTATTTCGGCTTTATACGTCTTTTTTGCCACAAAATTTATCACAGAATTTAGTTTAGCGCATTGCAAACAGAATGAAATGTTTTTAATGACACTTATAAAAGGTTTCTGATCACATATATCGATATCCTTTTTAAAAACATATCGCTAAGAAAGCTTAATAATAATTTAGTAATAATTTCCAGTTTTTTAAACAACAATTTTTGATAGACAAAATCAATTTTCAAATATTAATGTAACCTTGATTAACCGAATAAAAAAGCAGTTTTTTTAATTATTATTTACCATTCTCCTTGTCTTTTAAAGCTATAAATAAGCTCTAGAACACTAAATCATTAAGAAAATTACAAAAGCAAAGTAAACCTGCCGGCAAAACAAAGCCAATTACTAATGTAAACAAATAGACACGTGCTAGCTAGTGGACTGTTTTCGAATCGGTCTCGGTACGGTCTTACAAGAACAAGAGTTTAAATCTTAAACACACCCAGGTTCATCTGTATACGACTGTATTATGACAGATATCCAAGACAGGACTTTAAGGATAAATATGAAAGTGTAAAGTATTGGATATTGAATTGTTCTATTTTATTTTTAAATAGCAGTCCGCCTTTCCTACTAATGTAATTTTAATGGGCGGGGATGTGAGAAGTTTAGAGATGTCTTTATTATAAGATCATGGTTTAAAAAGGTTCTGGGCACCATTTTCTTAAATACAAGATACACTTCCCTTTATAATATAGTTTCAAAATGTTTTATATTACACTGCATTTGTAAATTAAAAATAAAACACATTGTAAGTGTAAATTATTGGCCCATTTTTTATGTAGTCACTGCAGGTAAATAAAAAACTTTCATTTTCTAAAGGCCACCTGGAGAGGCAGACCAAATCCTGGCATGAGCCCCTGTGGATCTGTTTACCTAAGAAATGTTGCTTTAATTAAAGACTGGCAAGGGACTCAAAGAATCTCTCCATGCTTGAGTGAAAAGTGGAATGGAAGGAAATGGGAGCTGCATGCGGCTGATCAGTTTCCTCATACTTTCTCATGTCTTGCACTTTGAAGTCCTTCATTCTTCCTTTGCTGTGTTTTGTTTCATTTGGATGATTTCTCCGGTGATTATCGTGTACTGCCAAAATTACGGACATGTCATACCAACTGCTTAGCCAATGAGCCAAACTTGGTAGAACTGCCAGCAGTCTGGGTGGTGAACAGCATAAATGTAATAGAGTAACAGTGGCGGAATATTTTTTTTCTACATCAGCGCACGCCTAAAAGCACATTTGCAATCATTTGTTTATGTTTTTTTGAATTGGACTTTCAACCTGACTCAATTTCAGTATGTTAGCACTTTAGTAGAACAGTTGTTACAATAATAATGATTCAGTTATGCAAACAAATTCTTTCTTAAGAGTTGGATCGGGACATGCTCCAAAGTGCACCCATCCTGATTGGTCTTATTTTTATGATTTTTATTTTAATTCATTTACAATGTAGAACACTATTTCACCACTGTACATTTACACACATTAACCGCATTTAACCCAATCCGTGCAGTGAAACACACATTTACACACCCAAGGGGGCAGCAGTGAGCACACAAGCCTAATGCTTTGGGCAGCTCTATCAACGGCACCCACGGAGCAGACATGGTGATCAAGGGCATTTCAGTCATGACCTGTTGACAATCGAAATCAAACCGGCAACCTTCCGATCAAAATCAGCTGCCACAAAATATATGGGTTTAATAAGAATTAATAATTATTAAATAAACAATAATTTATTTTATTTTGAAAGCCTGTACTCATTTAAAATCATGTTATAATGCAATAATTATTGTAATATTTCAGGTATAGTATAATGTATATCAAAACATCTTGAGTTGATTGTCTAAAAAGAACAATTTTCAGCTGTATTTGTTTTTGAATTCAGCATGACTACACTGGAACATTACCTGCAAAACCATAAACTCTCAGTTTCATAAACCTCTCTCACATCTTACATGTTAGTCATGAGTGGCAGCTACTCAGTTGTATCAAATCAGTCAGGGTCGTTCATGCGTTACTGCATACAGCGCTAAGCACAGCTACAGCCAAGCGAATTCTTCTGCATTTCTTAAGGGCCGACAGCTCCAGTGCCAAACCTCAGCCTGTTTCATCCTGGCTTTTGCCAAAGTGCTTCTTGGGAGGCCTTTTTATACAAAGTGGAATTTTTCCATTGAGACCTTTGCTTAAAAAGAAGAAATCATTCATTGTTTTGTCCGGTCCCTGAGTGCAAGGTAGTGTACAAAGACAGACTGTTCGTCTCAATATTTTTTTCTTTTGTAATGTTATTCTCCAGGAAAAGATGTGGCCACCAATTTGGAGGTGTACTGGCCAGATGGACAATCTGTGGCCAAGCCACTGGAGCTTAATGACCTCAACACGGTTATGGAGATTCCTTACCCACTTACTGAAGAAGAGGTGACCCAGCCACCAGAGATTGAGGTGTGAGATTGATATCGATTGTATAATACATACAGCTAAAATATATTATAATGTTGTACCAACAGTACGCATATGGCGATCAGGCATAATGGTATGATGTGGTATGACCACAAATCAAAAAAAGAAAATTACACATTATCTTTTCATCACTGCATGTGTTAGTGGTTGGGATTTACTAGCCAGTAAATGAAAAGTGTATCATCTAAGTTAGAAGCAGAGCCAAACTGAATCAGAGAAGCTCAAAAACTGCAGTTCTTGTTGGGTGTCTGCACTGGTCTATTTCCATCATAAGTGGTCCATGGAAGGTAGACTGGTAAACTATTAATCCAGGGCATGAGGGTTGGGGGGGGAGGGTTCAAGGGTCATGTCTGCATCTGGGAAGCAACCTCTGTACCTCCGATCAAACAGACAAGTTCTCAAATATCTAAAGAGGTTAACACATTGTATAGGGCAGCAAAAAAGCAATCTTTAAGAGGTTCCTCTATCATATTAAGAATACTACTACTACTAATAATAATAATAATAGCACAATGAAAAGTGCATTACTTTAGTAACACACTAATATTAATGGTTGTAATTGAACTGATTTTACTATTTCAACAGTGTGGACATGGATTAAGTCTAAATGAATATGGTCGATGTATTGGTAAGTAAATTAACCTTTGTGTCCTTTTCATTTTATAACGTGTTGCCACTTGTGGCCGGGCTGCGTCAGAAATCTTTCGTCTCATGCCCTCATACTCAATTATATATTTACAACTCCCAGATGAGGATGAGTGTACACAGTTTCCCTCTGTGTGTCCTCGTGAACGTCCTGTCTGTACCAACACCTATGGGAGCTTCAAGTGCCGTGCAAAGAAGTGCAATCAGGGATTCGAGCCCAATGGTCGAGCATGTGTGGGTGAGTCTGATATTGAATGATTACTAGATTAGAACGAGCCTGCCTTTCAAATGTGATTCCAATTTTAAGCTTTATTAACTCAATTTGTGTTTTCATCTAAGATGTTATTTACTAAATTTAATTTCATTGCACACAGCTTTTTATGCAATGACCATTTCTTGTTTCAACTTTTTTGTCCTGACGTAAAAATGTTGGGGGATTATTATAGCCAATTTAACTACAGCTGATAAGATAAGTAAGAAAGTATACAGCCATACAGCTGAAAGAAAAAAATTACGGCTGTACGGCGAATCTGGGATTCAAACTCAAAACCTTTTAGTGGATAATTCGAAGCTCTACCAGCTACCACTGTCCCTTGAATATATTTTTTTTCTGTGACGTTTTTGATTACATTTTTATTGCTTGAATCTTGCTTTACATATTTTATAGACCAATTTGATTATTTACTCTAATTACAAAGCACATATTAAAATATATTTACGTAAGTTATTCTACTGTTAATCATATGTGCATATCTATTATCTTTGTAAAACAAAATAACTGCACCCCCGGGGTGAAGCCCACTGTTTCAGACATTTGACAGATCAGTACCCACGAACCCTCCAATGCAGTTACCATGTATATTAGTATGAAGAACTTATTTATTTACTGTCATTTTTGTGTTGGTTTGTTTGTTTTTTTGTCTGCAGCCCAAGTAGCTTATTTTGAGGGAAACAGATCTTCTGGCGTCAAACTTTGGCCTTCATACTTCTGCTCACTTTTTCTAACTCTACTTGCCCTACTTACGGCCTGATACACCGTTAACTGTCTTTCAATTCTGACAATTTCTCCTTCTCACCTGTGCAATGCCGGTCCCGAGATGTAGAGTCAACTGTGAAATGAACTCTCTGTGGACTTCCAATTGTCTTCTAATTACTACTATTGCAACTCCCTTCCATTTCCGATCCAGTCGATGTAGACACGATGCATGTCTAAACGAAGCTACAAGAGGTTTGGAAAATAACGTCACACTTTTACAAGATAAAAGAAAACCAACTGACTATACCAAGCTTAAGAATTGAAAAAGAAATCACTGATTTGCTGTGTCATTTAAAGCTTATTTTATGTACAATTTTATTTTTCATGTAGTGGTGAGGATGATGAACATATGTTTGAAGAGAGTGCTTTGGGAATAAGTTGCTTGCAATTTATTGAAGTAATAAAACACATAAACAATGAAATGGTGGTGTTTATACTAGTAAAACTATGAATAACTTTTAATTTAAGCACTTTTATATCCACTAACCGAGCATTTATTTATTAGTACACCTCTATCTATCTATCTATTCGTTTATCGTCTATTTCCCCAGTTCCTGGGGTAGGATGTTAATGTTTGGAGCAGAGTTTTTCCATCCGGATGCCCTTCCTGACGACAACCACCATTAAGTGGTGGGAACTTGTGAGACTACTGGACAATTTCACATTTCCG
>JAOUQU010000030.1:3801853-3813678 GCA_028566735.1 Ammoglanis amapaensis
ACACACACACACACACACACACACACACACACACACACACACACACACACACACACACACACACACACACAAATATTCAAACTAAGACATTTATCATTTATCATTTTATTTCACCTGCAAACATGATGGCATGATGTCAGTTTAAATTTTCATTTGGCAGAGCTGCATTTTAAAGCTCATGCATCTTGTAGTTTTGGATCTGTCTCTATTTATTTTGCATAAGACAATTAACCTATTCAACTTTAACTTCCACTATGTGTTCCACTTTGACAGATACATAAGGGGGCAGAGGAATAGAAAGACCCTGATGTAGCAGTATGGCAACATAGTATAGTTATTCCATCTGATGATTTTATGTGTCTGCTCCTATACACTTATCTATATAAAATGGTAAAGGTCATCCTTTTTAGGTAATAAATGTTCCCAAAATTGTGAGCCGAGATAAACTTAAATCCAGAGTAATCAATCTGCTCCGTTGTGTTAAAGGAAGTAGTTAAGATTAATTGTGCAGTTTAAGTTCTTTGGCCTCTGTGACTTGTAAAATTATAACTTTCTGGTACCAAAGTTGAGATGAGGACAGGAGATGAGTTAACATTTTCCTAAATCGTACCTGTTCCCAAGGGCAGAGAAAGATATTTTGATAAGATAAGAAATCTTTCCAAATATCGTCAAGTAAATGATTAAAACTATTGCCATTACTTTTTTTTGCTAGCTTTAAAAACATATAGAATTGACATTGGAATTTAAGCACAGGGATATTTTATGATTTCGTCCTTTGTTTTGATGTGTAATCTGTGGTGTTGAGTTTCTTATTTTTCGTGTCCGTCCTCTGCACAAGGGGGATACTGATATTTCATTATTTAGCAAGCGATATGGCAGATTACATAGCTGGCAGAATAAGATATGTTCCTATACCCACCGGTTAATATTATAAGTGTAGATGCTACATCTGAAACTGTTAAACTAAACTCTGACATGACAAATCGATTCCACGAGAACCAGTTCTCTAAACAATGTCTACAACATGATCAATCAAAAAAAATGTACCAAAATAATTTGGTACATTTTTTATATAAAAAAGAAATAACTTTTAACAGCTGTATGTATACATTGTATTTATACCACATTTGTAGTTTTGATTTCATTTCTTAGTTATTGCATATTTTCAGGCAGTAAGTGTAAAAAGTGACTATTTTAAATATTCTTTAATAGGAAATTTTAATTTATCAATAATCTTTGATTGAAATGGAACAAATGCAAATTTTTACATAAAATGGGCAATGTCATCTATTTTGTTTTTTTCTTTTCTGACTGTTCTTGCCACAGCACACTTTTGATCAAGGACCTTTTATACATTATCTGAGCTTTGCACCATCACTACAATGCACTCGTTTATGTAATACTTACAGAATAATCTTTTTTTTTAATTAAAGTAACTGAATGTTTTAATATTTCAGACTGCGGGACAGTCCTCATGCAGACAGGTGGATAATGTAATGCCTTAAATGTACCAAATTATATTATATGGTCAGCATGGTGGCTTAGTGATCAGCACTGTCGCCTCACAGCAAGCAGACCCAGGTTCGATTCCTGTGTCGACCCAGGACATTTTCTATACAGAGTTTTTATGTTCTCCTGTGTCCAGAGAGAAAACAAAATGTTGCTGTTTTTTTACTGTTTCTCATGGTTCATTTAATACAACAATTGCCCCACCAAGGTCACATTGAGGTCAACAAAAAACATGTTTAGTAGTGACATACCCAGTCAGAATATGAGATTATGAATAGCAGCTGGTAATGCAAAAAATTACATTCCAATCACGCAATAATACACTCTATGAAAATGGCAATGACTTTACTCAATGACTTATTACTAATTATTTTACTTATTAACTCCATTCCCTTCAACTTGTGTGATGTAACCGCACACAAAATCCACCACAATGAAGCACATAGCACAAGTGATAAATACATTTTAAGGTTTGTTCATTTTTACATAGCTATGCCTGTTCACTTACCCTAACAGCCCATCTCGTTTAGAGTGTATTATATTTTAACAAGAAATCGACCTCAGAGGTTCCTGCTGTACAGAATGCAGATGGACCACCTGAGTATTTAAAAGCATTAATATCAAACATTTTGTATTTGGACTTTAAGTCATTAGATATGAACATATTGCAGCTATTGTCATTGTTTGATACAGATTAAGTTCCCAAAAAAATCTAAATTGTGTTTTCACTAAATTATTTGTATTGTGCTTTAAAAACATATTATATTGTACATGTTTAAAATCATATTTATTCGTGTCTGATGACAGGGAATTTTGGTTTTTTGACTTTTGGTCTTTTTTATGGTTGTGAAAAGGCATGATTTATCTTTTTTTGTTAAAGATTTTTTGTTTCTGTTATTAATTATACTACTAATTAAAAACTCTGTATTCACCGCTTTTTAGAAAAAAGAATAATGTCATACTGAGACGAATTTCAGTTCAGAATTCTGACCCTCCACAACAGCTCCAGTTTCTCATGTGGCTTCTTGGAAATTGGAATTACCCACGTCTGATTTACAATATTATTTTACTTATTTTGAATTTCACCATCAAGTAAGTCACGTTACAATTCACACCATGAAACAAGTTACACATTTCAACTACTGAAAGAAAAAAACACTGACACAGACAAAACAAAGCAAATAGAAAATCCTTGCAAAAAGTAATTGGATGAACCAAATAGATGGTACATTGAATTGTACATTCAAAACATTTTTCTGTTAAACAAAAAGCTGTTGGGATCTTACAAAGTATAAAAGATGAATGATCCGAGAATAGAACCTCACTTTATAATTATATAATAATGGTTCAAATCCAGGCTTTGCTACACAGCCACTGCTGGGTCCTTGAGCAAGACCCTTAACCCTGTCTACTCCAGGGGCGCCGTACGTTGGCTGACCATGTAATAGTGCTCTGACCCCAACTTTAAGAGAAACATTTCATTATACTGTACATCTGTATATGTTTAATGACAAATTTGAATTGACTTCATTGTAAGTTTGTCAGACCCGAAATAAAATATTATGATTTGCTATCTAGACAAACATCAAAAAAACAGCTTCATTTCTGTAATCCATATATTCAGCTTTTTGCTATATTTCAATTTAACAGCTCCAGGTCAACTAAAACATTTGTAGGCAGCATGTTGGTTTGTTTTACAGAGCATTATTATTCTGATAATCAGAAGTTTGTTGGTTCAAACACCGTTGCTGTTAATTTTGGGATCTAGAGCAAGACTCTCATCCTTCCACTGATCAAACCATTTTAGTTTTGTTTGTTTAATACAATTGTAACATCATGTTTTACATTTTTAGTTACAGAGTGGAAACGAACACTCACTATACAAGATACATTTAACAAGGTTATATCAAACACAGTCTATTTGACCTCAATTGCCTCAGTTTTGGCTTAACTTCAAATATACAGAATTATATCAACTATCTAAAATTGACTAACTGTATTTATTTATTAATATATACATCTGGTTTAATTTATTTGATTAGTCTTCTGCTTTTCTTACACTACACGTTGAAGATGTTCCTTAAAACCCTTCATTTGCACCCATGGCACAAGGTTCATCCACTTCTTCAATGTGCATAAGGACCCCAATCACTTAATCCAGTCTTTTCCTACACAGCAGACTAAGTATTAAATGTCTTCTTATTCACGTGTGCTTCAAGGTTCTTCAACTTGAAGTTTTGTGAACCTGAATTGTGTGATTGCATCTGGAGATTAATTACATAAACTATATGACTATCATACACATAAAAAGTGTCACAGGGATGGATTATAATGGCAAGTAAAACACACAAAGACATATAAATCCTAATGTAATTGTCTGGCTCTTGGTTCTGTTACTAGTGCCACATTTATGTCTTGAGATCACTTTCTCCTTTTTTATGTATCATTTATTGCATGACCTCTCTGTGATTGTTATCATGCAAAAATTGCTGACAACGTAACCCATAATTCTGCTTGCCAAACACTTTCCTTCTCCAGATATGGTAAAACACAGAAAGACAGCATTGGCATTTCTCAAGGATAGGTGTAACATTTATTTTTATGGCTCCCAGCGTTTGCTTTAACACAGTTTAGCAAAGGTTCAGTGCAAATGGAATGGAATGCACTGGCAATGTAACATCTGCAGATTAAATACTGTATATTTACTATAATGTGTTATATAATGGTTGCATTGTTTGTTATACATACACTTAGGACAATATTATTTTCTATCCAAGTTGCCAGTCTTGTAACAGCAAAAATGCAAATGTGCTAAACTAGAACTGGTTATATACACTGTTTAGCTCTTAAATTGTGTAAATTTTAAATCACGCATTATACATAATATATATCTGATCCATAGGAAATATAATAAAAAAAAAACCTGTTTCAAAATCTTTTGTAACCATTCTTTTTAAGCACTTATGGATTAGTCTCACCGGTGGAAATTTCACATGCTTAGTCAGTCAGTTCTCAGTGGAAATAAAGGCTACAGAAACACAGGCCCCTGGGCCTTATGCTGTCCGCTGGCCAAAGCCGTGAGTCGACCGCTGCCTTTGAGGTTTTTCTATTCTCGGATCTGTCTCTTTGAATTCTTATCCGTGACCACAATCTTTTCTATGTTCCTTTAAAGAGGCTACTATGTGATTGGAGGAAAATCTGTAGTGAAATGCACTGGCCACTAGCATGCTTGACTCCTGGCTACCATGCCTCTGTGGTGACCCTCAAATGATGTCCTAAAAGCTTTAAGCCAAGGAAGAGAATAGTAAAAAAGCAATACAGCATTGCTTTAGTAAAAAATAAATTAGGAGAATCTTCAGTAAAATATTGGTTTTCTTTTCATTGCATCCTTTAGTAATTCCAAGCTAATTGTTTAGGGTTCATCCTGGTAAATGCAGTACCTCAACATATAATTTCACAATTTTTTGCCAGAATGAGAGCGGTGAGATTACAGGTATGATTTTAACTCAAAGGATTAAAAAAATCACAAGATAGAAAGCGAATACACACTAGGCCACTCATCTGATTCTAAAAGCAGAAAAGTCATTACACCAAAAATAAATGAACTATAGTTAAGACGGATGTCAAGATAAATGAGAGAGAAAATCATGTCATGGTATGATTTGCCATCTGCCTTTTGGTCCAATGAAATAATTTTCTTTCTCAGCTATTGTAACAGCTTCAGAGTTTTAAACAGGGTTGCAACATACTGTGGGTGGGGTTCATAAACTACATCACAACTGGAGCAACACTGGTTAAGTTCCTATAGTTTATATGGTGTATCTGTAGATTTTAGAATTAGCAATATTTAACTTTACTAGGTGTTAACCATACCTCTAGCACTGTCTGGCAAATTTAAAAAAAATTTGTTTACCACAAATTATATTAATAATCACAATCATTAAATGATGTCACCATTATTAAACAAATCTGGCGTGTCTGCCTTGTAAACAGAGACTTACTTCTAGTATATGCTGTGGGAGAAACTAATCTGGATAAATCTCATGTAAAACAATTAACTTTTGTTTAAAGCTATTGTAAAGAAATAAACACATTTTACTAACAGTGTAGATTTTGTCAATTCCTTATGGTTTCTTTACGGTACTTGTCAAGCATTAACTGAGCATATCAAGGTTTCTAGCCAGCTCACTATTACCCTGAAACAGTGTGCTGGCTGGAAATGCCCTTTCAAAGCTGTTTGGAGATAAATGCCAGATCGACATGCTTTCTCGCCTTAAATCCTTCCACTTATACACATATTGCACACTTCTGCACATATACTTTGTGCCAAGACCACCAGATGATGAAATCTTGGCATTGGTGGGTCTTTGTCATTTGGATCGAGTGAGCAATCTTGACATGAATGTGCCTTTCCCTGGATGACCAATTTTAAGACTATTTGGATTATTGTAATAAACAAGCTGAAGTGCACCATGAGGTTATAAGCAACTAATTACATTTACTAGCAATATAAATGTAATTCACTACATTTATATTGCATCTATTACTAATAGTATAAAGGCACGAAAATAACATTTGGGAGGTGGTCAGATTGCAGTGCTTTTAAGCCAGAATCCCTTTCAACATCCACAAAATTGCATGAAACACATGAAAACATGGAGGTTTGTAATTTGAAACATATGACTTCAAAATTAACTATTAGTAACAAGTTAGACGAATACATAAATATTAAAAACATCAAACAAACAATGAAAAAATAGTGTCAAGAACCACTGTAAAATACTATGTTCATTAAATAATATGAAAAAACATTTTAAGTATGGTCTGTTCTGATTGATGTTACTAATTTCTAAAAGATTAAAAAACTATGTAAATATACTTATATATTATAATAAAAACAACTGTTGTATTATTTATATCCACTTATTGTTCATTAGACAGGAGAAACATTCCCGCTTTTGTTAAAAAAATTAAATCAAAAGTAATGTTTATCCTGAGTATCCAATTAAAGCAATAGTACTTTTACTTACGAGCAATATTGTAGTACACTTTCCAACTTTGAGTGCATCCGTTTTTTTTAATAAATGAATCTGAAGACACGATTACATCATTATTTATTTTAACAAATAATGTTTCATGTTTGTGATTGTCCAGTTTTTTTTATCTACGTAATAGATACTATATTATTACAGTATGTACACACTATGAAAAACAGTTTGAATTAATTGAGCCCAGTTTGGCTAAAAAATTTTTTTTGCACCAATAGCATCCAGCAGGTAAAGTGTACAGTGCCCATATCGCCCTTTATTGTTTAAATATCAGTTCATTTGACATAAACATGGTAAATGATTATTAACTGGTGCATCATTACAGCCCTTGTTTCTGCACTTTTTATATGAGTTGGAAGTGGTGAGTGTGGACAGAGTCTGTAAAGATTTTAAGTAAAGATTGTCTTTGATGATGACTGCAGGAGTGCATCCGTGGACTCCCTCAACCTAAATTACTTTGTTGTTGTTAATGGCATTAAGTGACAATAAAGATGTCTTGAGTAAACAGTGTTTCATTAAGAACAGTTCTTACATGCAATACCGTCTATGGTCAAAAGTATGTAAAATCTTTATCATGGTATTTCAGACAGTTCAGAGTATAAAGATAATCAAGCATTATGTTTAATGTACAGTAGGTAAAGCAAATAGTTTAGCTTGAATTCTTTTAATAATCAAATATCATTACAGTCTTGTGGAAATGTAAAATAGCTATGTGTACACAAACATTTAGTGTATGGACATTTCTTCTGGCCCAGAACACAATGTTTTGGAAACTTTGCTTCTGGCATATTCTAATCAATAATGCAATTAGATTTACAGAAGTGTGTCCTGGTTATAGATATTTATAAACTCAAAGCTGTTTGATCACTTATTATGATTTCTTTCTCCAAATGGAATATTTTTGAATGGTTTAAATTTTGAAATGAGAAATTATTTGGCAAAATAAGCATTAAGTATAATGTAATGTTTGACAAGTTTGTTTCTGCTGATGTTAATGGTCAAAGTAGATTGTAAACAGACATTTTATTTAGGCAACGTTTTCACACCATATGTATGTAGTTCCTAATGCAAAGAGACTAATTCATATAGGTTACAATACACTGGTTTGTGCATCCTTGTGGCACATGGTTTATGTGTAATAAACATGTGGTATATACAGTGTGTCTGTTAAAGTTAAAGATTCAAAATGGAGCAGAATATTTAATCCTGACAATACATCCAGTCCGAATCACATCAGTGCTAATATCTGACCTGACATCTACACAGACATAGTCGACTATGCCTAATGAAGAATTGAGATAGCTAGGGCCAGGGGATGGATTTACACCCTTTCTTGGCACATATTATTCCCTACGCCCAGGTTTTACAGTAGAAACAGTCCTGCCATGACATTGGTCATTTCATTAAAATGAAAACGTCTACATTCAAGGCTTATTAAGATAATTTAATAATGCTGCCTTCATGTTGTTGTTGTTTTTTTTATTTCAGAGGGCAAAGGTTGGGGACATTTTTTAGCTAAGCTCTGACACAATCTGGGCACTGAATAAAGTTTCCATTGGAAGAAAGGAGTGACTAGAGCAGAGGGACTGAATTGCCGGCCAAGCAATGTTTCTTTACACTTGAAGCTCAGCAGGGAGGGGAAACTCTCTTTTATTAAGCTATTCTGCCACGAACCACAAAGATGTGAGATAGGACTTCATCCTGCGTTTCCATCCATCTCTGAGTAGACACTACCTGCTATATAATAGTGTAATCTTTTTGATAGTGATCATTCTAAACTTTGTAATCCATCAAGTGAATGAGAAATGCTCAGTAAGTGCAAGCCTCAGATGATTAAGTCTGATATCTAGTCTTCTGCAGAACACTTATCAATGTTTAAAAGCTTGTACAGAAAAGAAAAATTGCAGCTTGTTTAGGATGTGGTTCTGTATTGGTTGGCTGTTTGCTGTAATATTGGTTTCAACTGCAAGAATTTTCTTTTCTTTTTTTTCTTTTTCATATTACTGCTGTTGCTGTTTTTCCTCACTAACACTACACATGGGTGTTATCTTATATCCTTCTTTTCTTACCTCAAAACTGTCATTAATGTCCTTCACAAATGTGGATTTATTTTTTTTTTACCAAATTTGACATACTTTCCAAATGCACAGAGCATTTTGTATTAGAAATGGCTCACTTGTTTGCTGTCTTTGTGCAGCATGTTTGATTTAGTTCACTTCTTACATCATATTAATAGTTGCATTTAGGCTACAGATAAAAGTGGAATCTGATGTAATTGTATTGATTTTTTTTATCTGATTTGGAGCACAGTAAGAAAAAAAGAGTATTAAATTTTTGTCCAAATCAAAGCAAAACACATTAAATTTAAGTTTAGTGGATTCACTAAACTTTGACCTTTGTTGTCTTTACTGGTTTTAATGCACTTTTTCAAGGCCTTTATAAACACAGGCTGTGACTTGCCGAATGATTCCCAATCATATTTAACATACAATTTAGACCCAGCATTGAACCCAATCTGTGCAGTGAAATGCACATTCAGACACACTAGTGAGCACACACTAGGTAGGTGTCAGCAGTGAGCACAGTGCCCGGTGCAATGGGCAGGCCTAGCCACAGCACCCAGGGAGAAGTTAATGCTTAGGTTAGTCTTGCCTTTAGGGTACTTTAGGGGCACCTTACCCCTAACTGTTTCCCGGGGCCGACTGCCCAGCATGTTGTAGATGTGTGCTCATTGCTGACCCCTAGTGTGTATGTTAATGTGTTTTCAATGCATGGATTTGTGGAAGAATAATTCCAAAGTGTGTAAATGCACAATAATCTTCTAAATTCTAGACATCAGTGTAAAGATTTTGTAATATCGAAAGTGTAAATAAATGACAATATAATGTATGGAATGCAGTTTTTCGTTTCTTTCAATTGTAGGATAGCTGTAGGAAGCCTAAATGTCAAATGCTTTTGGGCTTAAGGCAGCCCCCCAATAGTGTGTGACGGCAGCTGATAAAAGGCGACCAAAAGAAAGCTTGACTCTATTCACCTGCAAGTGTGACATTAGCATTTTTCAAACAATATGGCCAATCGTGCTGACCACCTGTAGCTGCACTGAATCTCAATGCCGCAGTTCAGAACTACTAACTCCCCAGGGTTTAACTTCTAGAAAGAAGGGTATCTCAAATGTGGGCAAAATTCATTGCAATAATTCATTGCGTAGTCAAAAATACTGTGACCTCACATATTATTTTGAGGCATGTGAGTTCTCTAGAGGTCAAAATAAAAATTACAAGCAGATAATCACAAAACAGAAACACAATATGTTTTAGAAATTTCAACTATTTTTATACCTTTTGACTTGGCTGATATTTGCATCTCCTAAAGCCTTTTCATCCGTTTACTGTGTGATGTACAGGAAACGTCACCATAAGCCAATTTGCTTGAAGAAGTTTACTAGAAACATACATATATTTTAGAAATCATTGTTATAATTTAATACAGATCTTAAAGTAAAAAAAATGTGCATTGTACATGCCACATACCGTTTGATGATATTGTGTTTTAATAAAACACACACTAAACATACACTAGAACCCTAGAATCATACAAAAATTGGTTGTCTGGGTTAGATGGACACACCTGAGCAGTCCTTCACTGATGTTTTATGTACGTGTAACATGATGAGCACACACAACCCACCCACCCACACACAGGTCCGACTGTGTGACTATGGGAGGTGAGCTGTGGGGGGAGTGCCGGAGAATTCGAGTGCCGCCCACTGAGAAGTCGTTGGTCGTGATGAGTGGAGGCAGGGCTACAGAGTGCAGAGCCTGTGGGAGGTGGAGTGGACTTGCTTGGGGGCTGTCGGCTGGTAAATCCAGTCATCCACTCTCGTTCTTTAAGTACACCACAGACCGTCTAGAAAAGAGCAGAGCAGGTAGAGCTGCTACTCATCCACTCAATCAACAAGCCAAAGCAATGAAATCACAAGACTGATCACCTCTATTGGAAGATCAGAAGGAGAACCTACAAAACTGAAAAGTTTTTCTGTCTGTTTTATTGTAAATCAGAAAAAAGGATTACTTTTGGATACTTTTCCACCACACTGTCAATAGCTTCTTAACCGAAAAAGCATGGCTGGACTGAACAGGCAGGTGTGTGTGGTCAGGGCTCTGACGTTGTTACTTGGACTGTTGTTCATCAGTTTAGCCACCTTGGCAGAGGAGTACGATTATTACAGCTGGCAGTCAGACAACTTCCACAACGGTCGCTTCTATGCCAAGCAGCCCCAGTGTGTGGACATCCCAGCCGAGCTGCGCCTCTGCTACACCGTGGGTTACAAGAAGATGAGGCTGCCCAACCTGCTAGATCATGAGACCATGCCTGAGGTGATGCAGCAGGCTGGCAGCTGGGTGCCACTCCTGGCCAAACGCTGCCATGCTGACACACAGGTGTTTCTCTGCTCACTCTTTGCTCCTGTCTGCCTGGACCGGCCCATTTACCCCTGCCGCTCTTTGTGTGAGGCAGTCAGAAACAGCTGTGCTCCCGTCATGGAGACGTATGGCTTTCCCTGGCCTGAGATGCTCCAGTGTGACAAGTTTCCTATTGATAACGATCTATGCATACCCATGCAGTTCTCTGGGAACCATGCCACCCAGACACCAGGTAAGACTCCAGAATAGATATAAGTTGACCGACGTGAACGTTATAGATAATGCTGTCACAGGTATTCTGTACCTATTTAGTCAACTTTTGTACTCGTCAACCACGATTTTAATACGATGTTTAAATCAAGATTAATTTAATGACTAATATTTAACTATGCTCACATTACTATTACAATTAAGTTACATTATGATGTGCATGTTAAATATAGAACTTTATCTTTCCCTACTAAGTTGTTGTTAAAACTTAAAACTACTGCAGTCTATAATTAAGCCTTAAGTGATAATATTGTAAATAGAGAAAGACATCTTTTATATTTAGAAAAAAGGTTAAAGATTTTTAGATTTATTTTCCTTCCAGATTTTTGTTTCTAGTGTTTCCCACTAAATCCAAATGAAAATGACATTTAAACATAACTAACTTATAACAACGAAGTAATATAAATACAGAAAATGTCACACTACTTTCATAAGTGCAACAGTCTGTCAACAATGACAAAACCCAAAGTTTTTAGTGGTAAAAATAACTAAAATTGGACTATATATATATATATATATATGTGTGTGTGTGTGTGTGTGTGTGTGTGTGTGTGTGTGTGTGTGTGTGTGTGTGTGT
>JAOUQU010000030.1:3824108-3835169 GCA_028566735.1 Ammoglanis amapaensis
TCGGATTTCGGCACAACACCGGCAATATACCTGTAGTTAAACGTAAGTACCGGTACTGTACGTATTACGTATTGTTCACTGATTGGTTTACGTGCTGTACGTTCTGTAGGTATTACGTTTCTGCATCAGCCGAAAATAGACCGACAGTCAGTGAAGCGGAGCGTTTACCTTAATCACAGTACAATACTTTTATAGATTTTGTAACTCAGTATACGTATAAGGCGCCTCGGATTATTGGGCGCACGTCCGATTTCTGGGAAAAAATTTGACTTTTAGGTGCGCCTTATAGTCCGTAAAATACGGTAATCAAATATAATATAATCATCTTCCAAATTAAGAAGCAACTGGGATGAAATCTAGACAATTAAAATGTGAACTACATACATGATTTAGTGTGGAGGCTTTTTCACCAGATACTCCTCGTTCATGTGGTCTCTGTGTACACAGTATTGAAGACATCCTGGCAGAGACGGACTCGGACGACTCAGACGACGAGAAGCCCAAGAAAGGACAAAAGAAGCCGGTTAAACCGAAGACTCAGACCTGGTTGAAGGAGGGTGTGACTGATGAACCGCTAAACTTCCTCGACCCTAAAGCAGCACAAAGAGTTCTTGGTAAAAGATTCTTTTTGCTTTTGGATTGAGTTTTAAACTTATTTTAGCTACGTAGATCATTTAGCTGTACTGCATTCTTTCTTGTGCTTGCAGCTACTAACCCTCATTTGAAAACGTCGTCCAAGGTTGAGCACGGGTTCAAGGTGACCTCGGATGGACGGTTGATTATTAAGGACGACGATGAAAATAAAAAATCTAAAGGTGATTTGTTATAAAAGCATTTCACTGCCTGGTAATAATTTTGATTTGATTGTGATTTGATTTCATGACTATAATCAATGTTTTCTAGATGGTGAAATGGACGACATCCTAAAAGAGGCTGGAGTTAAAACTGTATGTACTTTTTTTTTTTTACTCAAATATTGAAGCGTAAATGTTTATTAGTTACTGTTATTCGTTAGTTATTAGTGTCTGTCTTCTCTTTTAATTCTTGAACACTGCTTTACATAATTAAGAAATATTATGGATTAATATGTTACCTCACTGCTGGAGGCTCTGGGTTCGATGCCCAGCTGGGACATGTCAGGTCCTTTCTGTGTGGAAATTGGATGTTCTCCATGCATGTGTGGTTTTCCTCCAGGTGGCCTCCACCAGTGAGGATACTTTAGTTAAATCCCCACAAGCGTGTTTGTAATAAACTTGAGGGTTGATGAATCGGTTGTAATGTAATAAATAATGTTAATGTTTCTCTTAACTAAAGTGTTCAAAAAAGACTTTGCACTGGTTTGAGTCTGTAAAACAATTTGGCCAAGATGGTGATATCTGCAGACAAGACTAAATTTGTTAGAGGGGGTGGATTGGAACCAACAGTGATTCAAACCCTGTACCCTTGTGGTAGTGGGTTAGCGTATTGACTGTGTTCATGTTTGTAACAGAAGAAGAACCAGAAGAGGAAAATTGAAGATGATCTTGATGACGATATGGAGATTGAACCACAAACAAAATACAAAGGTGAGCGAATATATTTTATCTTTTACATGTGCAAATGACTAGACTTCTATATCGTCGCCTACTTATACTTATACACATTGTACTATTTTAATACGATCAGCAGAAAAGATGGATTCTCATACGCCACTGATGAACGTCATGTTTTTGTTGAGTGTCCGTAAAGCTTGGACTCAGACAGCTTTAAATTCAGACCATAAGATCTCAAACATTTGGGTGTCGACCCGACCCGACACGAGACAACACCACTACAGAAACGTTTAGCCTATGCTTAGCGTTCTACTTCCATTAATATTTAATGATTTTGTTGTGTTATTATTCTTGTGTTATTATTATGTTCTTTTAGCTGGTGGCATTGGGATCCACAGAGCTCTGGGTGGAAAGGAAGAATCCGGGGTGAATTATAAATCAAAGGTAAAACTTGTCATTAAGAGCAAAACTACTTCAGTGATTGATCGATGCATTTTAAATCTGTATGATGCGTTCTGTATGTAGAAGGGTAAAGGTGATATTAAGAAGAAGGGCAAGCATGACCCGTACGCTTACATCCCTCTCAAGAAGTCTCAGCTGAACCGCAGGTAATGAATCTGGCTGTTTTCCATACAAGTTCTCATCCAGATTTCTGATGTGGTCGGTCTGATACAGCGAACGTGTCTGTTAACAGGAAAAAGGCAAAACTGGAGGGCCAGTTCAAGGGCATGGTGAGAGGAGCGAAGAAAGGAGCGTTGTTGGGAAAGAAAACGAGAAGTAAACGAAGAGCATGAGGAGTATTTAAATGTGAATTATTCCTGGATGTAAATGGACAGTTTATAAGTGGTAATTAAGACTGGTGCAGACCTGATTGTGTGTGTTCCTATAGAGAAAAAGCAGCACAGATTTGTTTTATTGCACCCCAGAAAGCTGTTTGACTAGACCCTCGCTTTGTCTTCAGTCACTATTAAACACTTTATTGGACTGTTGGAGTTTTTACTTTAATTCTACATGTTTATTGAAACACTCGGAACTGGTTTGCATAACGTGGCATTGCGATGTTTAAAGAAATTTTGCCCAAAACTTGGAAACTAGATTTATTAGTGCTGTGGTTTTGCATGCAATGCTCTTCTTGTCCAGTAGGGTGCAGCCTTTCTCTTTTTATTAATAGGAGTTCTGATCTCTGGTACCAGCTTCATAAGACCAAATATGCTACAAAAACTATCATTAAATAATTGATTCATTGTTATTAGATTTAAAACATTTATTTCACCATTGTGCCTTTTACACAAGTGCATTTATTCCTCTGTATTTAACCCAATCCATGCCGCGAAACACATTTACACACAGACGTGAGCACACGTGCCGTGGTGAACAGCCCTAGCCATGGTGCCCAGAGAGCAGTTAAGGATACTGTGTCTTGCTCAACGGCACTTCAGTCGTGACCTATTTGCTTTAGGAATCGAGCCGGTAACCTTCCGATCTCAAGCTCCAGTTCTCTATCCACTCGTTTGCTCTACAAATTTGACTGACCCACAATGAGTGAGTGTCACATGAAGGGAACTGCAGCACATTAAAGGTCTTGATGCTGAAATGAAATGCTAGAAGTGTTGAGTACAAGATAGGTATTGATGAAGCCTTTACCACTGCATAATTATTTTATTATATATATTTTTTACTCCAGTATATTAGAAGTGAGCATTGTGCATTATGTCGACTTATAAAATTATATTAAAGCATAAGGTAGAATTAAACCCTGCTAACATGACTGTTAAAAAAAGTGATACTTTAAGAAAATACATGACAAAGTTAATCATATGAAGGCTATCTAAATAAAAAATGTTTTTATTCCCCTTAAGTTCTGTATTAAACTGGAAAAACATGCAAAATGGTTTAGTCTGGTGAGGTGAAACAAACTTCTTCTTAGACGTTTTATATAAGTATGACGAAATTCAGGTAAAATATAATTTGTTTATAACCTGCTTGAATAATTCTTTTAATTAACATTTCTTAAACATTGGGTTTACTATAATTGGGCAAATTCAAGCTTAAAAAAGTTTTACGTTGTATTATAATAATAAGAATAATTTTTCCAAAAGTTTTTGTCGGCAAAGATAGGTTGTGACTTTATATTCTATAACAATAAATATATTTCATTTCATCAGTGATAAACATTCTTAAACATGCTCGGAGTGGTAAGCAGCCTTAGAAATGGCACCCAGGCAAGCAGTTAAAGTTTAGGTACTTTGCTCAAGGGCACTTTAAACGTGACCTGTCAACTCTCGAACCGACAACCTTCTGATCACAATCCTAGTTTTCTAACGATCAAGCCATGGTTGACCTAATCTTTATCTGTGTATGTGGGATAAGGGATACATCTTATACTCGTGACCTGTTCAAGTGTTTGCTGTATTCACACAGTGTTTTTCATCGTGTCAGTAATTACAGAATTAAGCTGTGATAAAACTTGGGTTTGGGTGGATGGGTTAGTAGATATGGGCAGCAGGACACCATCTCGGAGAACTTGAGGTCTTGATTGACTCGCTCTCAATTGACTCAATTAGTGCCTCTATTGTTTCCTACATACCTGTACAAAATATGTTAAGTAACTGCACACAGTTCTGTTTAAAATGTTTTTGGACCCGATACATAAAATTCACTTCTAATTATGTTTTGCACAGACATCTAACTTCACTGCCCTGTAGAATCTTGATGGTACAATGAACGCGCCCAAATTCAGCCGAGGAAATAAGTCATTTCAGATCTTTTAGGGTAAACAATTGTCACGTGTCTTCAAATAAAATACACATTCTGCACAACTGTATACATCTAACCCGTTATTTCTCAGCCTCGGTAGGTGAGCTGGTGTAGAACCCGTGTGTATTTGTGTTACTGTTGTATATGTGTTGGCTGTGTGGCGGGAGCATTAGTGGTTCAGCTGTAGTTCACATTGGTAGCCCTGCAGAAAGCATGTGTGGAATGAGAAAGTGGATCTCTGGGGAGGTGCAGAACCACAGAACAGACCAGACTGAGAGCACAGGAAATAATTCACCGCCTGGGTATGAGCCTGTTGCCATCTGATGAAAAGTGCAGTCCAACAACGAGGTGCACAACAAGTCTCATGTACACGTTATACAATACACACGTTATATTGAAGCATAAAGATTCATTAGTTACTGTTATTCGTTAGTTATTAGTGTCTGTCTCCTCTGTTAATTCTTGAACACTGTTTTTTATAATTATGAGTTATTATGGATGTGTGGTTCAGTGGTTATGAAGTTATGAATACAAAGTATTTTTAGTATTTACAACCTTTGCAAAGATCATCAAGGTCATCTAATTCTTGTACTGGTGCCACCCATTTCCTCCTTGTTATCATGTGTCCAATTTCCCCCTGATGTCGTCACACTTTCTCTGCTGGCATTGTACCCATGTGCATTAGTTGTGTTCTCATGCCAATCAGCCATGTGCTCTATGAGCCATACCCTGCTTAACGTTATTCCTCCACTCTGTGGAGACGCCATCCATCAGCCAACACTTCAGAGATCATAATTTTAATTTTAGTTATTTTCCGAAACAAACAACAGCAGCCAGATGTTCTTCATATAGCTGCCCAGCCCAGCCATATGGCAGAGTAGTGAAGTTCCAGCTCTGGTGTGCTAGTGAATTTAACAGTTATGCTGATTGTTATTAGCATTTTGAACTTAAACATCTATTCAATAAATTATTCTAAGGCACACAAGAGCAGTTTGACTACCGAACACCAAATGGCACAGCTGCCTAGCTCAAGTGTATAAAACTTGAACTGTAAATGAGAAATAAAAACAACGAAATATTGTTGAAATAAATCAGATTTATTTAAATTGTGTCTGAAGCTGGACGTGTGCAGAAAAATCTGATAATGATACCTGATAATTCATGTTATACTTACTAAAGAACAATGAAGGATGTATAATTCATAAACACATACATAGAAATACTAAAAGAACTTCATTTTTATTTATAATGAGTATAAAATGAAAAGAAGTTGAATCAACACCACGCTTAGTGTCCTGTATCAGTGATGGACACCCTGTCATTATGTGCTCAAGTGATTTCCAGGAAATCAATTCTAAATAAATTAAAGGCTTAAACTGCCCTGCAGTCGCTGTTCTTTTATTTCATCCTACAGACAAGCTGAGTAACAATCCAACCTGCATAAATCCTCCAGCGGAGCTTTCAGTGAACACTTGCTTATCCTGGTATTAAAGCAATTAATACCATCCAATGTATCCTCTTAAGATCTTATAAAATGTGTTTTATTCCGAGGTCTTTGAGTTTATTATTAATTATTTATCTTTCAGTATTATTAACACCAACACTCATACATTCAGAAGGTTTCGAAACGTTTAAACTTTTGACAATTATTCACCTTCCGCACCTTTTCAGGATTGAATTAAGAATTTTGCCGAAATTAAACTTCACTGTATTTGCAAACAGGATGTGGAATTAGAAACATAAATAGAATTCATTACATTCAAAGAGACACATTTTAAATCACAACTTACTTAACACTAATTATTTACATTTAGGATCTTTTGTTTGGAGTGATCTCCAGTGTGATAAGCTAATTAAGGGCCCAAAGTTTGCATTTATATTGTTTCATTGGATTACTTTGAAACGATGTTGATTATTATTCAACATCATGGGGATGCAATACTTAATGTTAGTGGCTGGATTTCCATTGGGAAGAACATGTATATTAAAATCTAAATAAAAAAATTATTTCCACTTGTCATTTAAATTCAAATTCAATACAACAATTTATTCCTTGAACCGAATTAAATTTCTGAAAATCTGGATTGCACAGCTCTGATATCAACTACATGTATGGACCGTGTCGTTCAAGATGCAGATTTAATATAAAATCTTTAAGCAAGACTAAAATGTTTTGAGGAAACTAGAGCCGACTATAGTCAAATGTAACAGAAGCAGCACATATCTAGGAATCCAAGAATCAGGTGCATCATATGATCCAAACACTGTTTCCTAATGTTCTCTTTTTCCAGAATGTTAATGCCTATTTGCTTATTATCTGCATTTTTAACACCCAACCAAACGCGAACAAACAATAGTTGCTATTTACAATGATGCGTTTCTTACTTATTTGCTGTCCAGCAACAACTCTAAAACTTGAGGCTGCCAAGCCATGAGCTTAAAGATAAATACCAGACCGATAATTTAGGGTGCTGAAGGTTCCACATTGTTCTCAGCATTGGTTCCCAGGACAGGGTGGAGGGTGAGAAGGAGGGGGTCTCGGGGGTGCCCGGGTTGGTGGGGGTCCATGTGGTGCTCGAGCTGGAGGGGGTCTTTGAGGTGGATGTGCCGGCGGATGGGCTGGTGGGGGTCTGTGAGATGCCGGTCTGTTAGGCGGTTCCGAAGTGGGTGGACTGATCAGTGGTCGGTGCTCTGCTGGGGGTGGTGGAGGTGGTAGCGGTGCCTGATCTGCGTCCTCTTTTACCCGGGTAAAGTTGATGCATCGACCCTGCAGGGACACAAGCAAAAGGCAGGATGACCGTCAGTACTGTTCTTACTAAGTATGTATCGATACTCTGTCCACGATGCGATGTGATTCACGGTACGATCTTTTTGCCATGAAACAACAAACTTGAAGACAAACTGTTATGAACTTGAATTTTTCTTTTTTTTTTTAAAGTATAAGTTATCATATTTTATTAATTTTCAATATTAATTTATTTCTAAGGTAGATGCAAAACTATGTACATTGATTTGTTTATTAAATAATAGATAATGAATCAATAGACATGAATCAATTCCCCAAGTGAATCAGTTCTCGCTCGATCGTTAATTTTTTTTGATAATTAGTAAAAATGGTCCTGTTTTAATATGTAATTATTATGTCTATTTAATAATCGTAGTATAAAGCACACAAACTACACAAATGAGCTTTGTTTGTATACATATATGTAACTTGTATTAACAAAGCTATCGCTGACAACTGGTGAACTTAAAAGTCTGAGTCTTTAGAGATGACCCGAATGGCCCCGAATGCCCATATCGTGAATCCCGAAAAGGCTCAAGGCTTCACACACCCAGAATCTCAGCTGTCAAACATCATCCTGTCCTTAAAATCATGGGGGTGGGGTTGGGAGGATGCAATAGAACCCTTTGTAAATAATGGGCGCTGGTAAAATGCCTTCTTACGTTAAGAAAACGCTTTTAAAGAAGCTGCATTCATACAAGCCGAGCGATTCATCACTGTCAGGATGGTTTACCGTTCAGAAGTCATTGTTGCAAATTTAAGAGTTCAAGCAAAGAAGAACCGAAACGAGGTATTAAAGGCATAAGTTCTGCTTCATTAAATGTGAAAAATACATCGCTTATTAATGCTTCATTTAGAGATGGCGTAACCTCAACCTTGCTCATAGTAATTTATAGGCTTGAATTTAAATGACTATTGAAGAATTACATTTTTATATATACGAAATAAATTAGTGTGTTTAGAAAATCTGAGAAATAATCGTACATTATGTGTGTTTACATTATGTGTTCAAAAATGCTTAAAATACGGAAATATTCACTAAATATAGGCCAACAGAAGCTGGTGAAATCACCCAATCGAGTTCTTTTAATTAGATCAAGTCAGCTTTGACAATTTCTTTCTTTATCTAATTGAAACAAAGGCTGGACGCTACCCAATGAATATTTTCTCTCCGTATTGAATCCACAATCAAAAGCAGAATCTCACTTAAATCCATTTAAATTACTTTCACTCGAGTGGCAGTGAGAGCAGCCGTCAGGGAGGTGCCACTTTCTGCCCTGACATTTGATTGCCTGTCAGACAAAACAGATGGAGAGATTAAAGGCCACGAGCCAAACCGTGACGGCAAAGATTCACTCCTTTTGTTCCACGTCCTTTTAGCACTAGATCAAGGCTTGGGTATAGAACTAAGAACATTCACTCATTGTCCTGTAAACTGTGTCAAAAAGTTGAACTGGCAGGTAGCGCTAACTAATGCTGGTTCTAACTAACCTGGCCGAGGACTCATCCCAAGATCTTTTTTAGAGACTTCTCATCTAAAAGAATTGTCAAGGTGTGCACGTTTGTCTCTCTAGCCTTCAAACAACTGACACCCCTGCTCCAGTCCCCTTCCAATGACCTTGATATAGAGAATACTTTAAAGTCAAAATGTATGTCTTCAATGGCCCTAACCAAAAGAACTGCCTCCGATACGACCCCCACTACCACCATAATATTATTAATATGAATAATATTTATAATAGGAATAATTTATTTATGATAGACGTGCCAAAAATACTGCTCGTTCTAGATGAGATCAAACAAAAACTGTACAGAATGATAAAAAACTTTTACTTAAATGTTTGATTTGTATAAATATTTGAATGTTTGATTTCGCTCTGTATTTTACGAGTTTGTCCTTGTCACACTCCGTGTCAGCTTTCTAAAAAGGATCTTAGGTCTGGTGGTCCTAAACTCTTTAAAGCCGCTTTATGACTAAAAGCGCTATACGTATACAGCTGACTTAATAATCATGACTTTACTACCATGACCTGAATGAGGTTGGTGAGAATATATAGTGATAAAAGTTCTTCAAAACGAAAGTGACATTTCGACATAACAAATCAGCATTTTTGACAGTGCATCCTCTACTTAAAACTGGGCCATAACTGTATTCAATAAGATCTTTATATTTTTCTTGTACTCTTGTTGGAATACAGTAATGCACCAGGTGAGTGCTGATCCGTGTGATGTTCCATCTCTCTGCAGAACCTTCTGTTGAACTGCTACAGAAGCTTGAACCCTGCTGGGGGCCATCCACACCAGTTAAACACCATATGGGTTGATTTGTCTCTCATGCCCTGCCCCCTTTCCTCTCTCTCTCTACCCTCTTCCTCCAGCACATCTGCACAATATTCATGAGGCTCCCATTCTCATTCGCCCCATATGCTCTCTCCGGCGTGGAACTGTTGCTCTTCTGCTGGCCAAATTGTCCCATTCACTGCACATGACTGCCAGAGTGATGGCAAAACCCTCCCAGTCAGGCAGCCATGAATTCATTCACACCACCCCCACTCCGGCCGGACAATAGACTAGCACAATAACATTCAGATGCTATCTTGGTCATTAACCTCACGCCGCATTAAAGGCATCACTGTTTCATGAGCCGGTCGTTCAAACCACCGCTGAGTTCTGGGTCAGTCTTTGGACGAACATTCAAGGCTAATCGATGCAGGAGAAGTCTCTCATAAAACACTTGATGGACACTTGATTGGCAATGGGGCAGCCGTAGTCCGGTGGTTAGAGAACTGACAGGCCATGACTGACGTTCCCTCGAGCAAGACACCAAACTAAACCTAAGTGCTTTTTGAGAGCTGTGTCTAAGGCTGCCCTCCGCAAGATGTGCACACTGCCCCCTAGTGTGTGTTCACGAATGTGTGTAAATGTGTTTCGCTGCACAGAGTAATAATTCCACTGTGTGTGAAATCCATTTTCATCCTGTTTAAATTTGATGTGTAACATCAGTAAGCGACTGCAGTGGATGAAACAGTGATGGCAGTGGTTAAGTACAGGGCTAGAGATGAGAGGGTCATCGGTTCAAACCCCACCACCACCACTTAACCATCAACTGCTCATCTTGGATAAAAGTATCTGCTGAATGCTGAAAATGTAAACGAAACAAAGTCAAACATGATAAAAGATGTTCCGATGGCTAAGATGCAACATAATTCATGATGGTGAGAATCAGATCACAAACCATTTCCTGTGCAAAATGAAATTAGCACTTTCTTGATTAACTGTAATTAAATCCTAACAAACTAAAGGCAATTCGATTTGTTATAACGTACAAGATGTCCAAGTCTGTTGGCAACTCTCATCACTTGTCTTTGTATACAGTAAATAGTGTAAAAATGTTTTAACAGTAAATGAGTGTAAAACGTCTGAACCTAAAACGGGAATCAGAAAGAACCACATATTACCAAACTTCCATCACATGATTTTACTTCTCATTTGTAAATACCACAGTCTGGATAATAAAGTTAGCCCGGATGGGCATTTTGCCTTCACATTCCAGTGGGTCATTACTAAGAAAGCAAGCCACTGCCCCTGCCTTTCACAGATTTTCTTAGTCTTGGCTGTAAATGGGCAGATCCAGAGCACACAAGGGTTACTCACTTTCAAGCAAAGTGGCCTTGTAAACAAGCCAGTCATAGATCTAACACCAACTTTCAGTGACAAAACCCCTTTTCTTCTAAGAGTAATAAAACAAAACTGTCACTTTAGCATCACAATGTGTGTGCTGAAGCTTTTTCATAATGACTTTAACCTGAATGGCCTCTCGGTTATATATTAGCTATGAGTTCTACTCTCAAATAAACTAAAAAAGACTTACCGTATTGGCCCCAGTATAAGCCACACTTTTTATTTGCGTGACCGATAAATTTTCAGTTGTAACAGAAACTTCAAATCTAGCTGCACATTTATAACACAACATGTTATGATGCAACA
>JAOUQU010000030.1:3855737-3866777 GCA_028566735.1 Ammoglanis amapaensis
TTGTTGCCCTGAACTAAACTGTAAAGACCCTGAAAGTCTGTCTGCTGTGACTGTCAGAGCTTTTCAGTCAACATAGTCCACATAGTCACCCATCCCCATGTTTAGCACCTAGTAGTGGCTTGATGTACATAACAAAAGATGGCCTAATGGGATGCAAATTTCCCCCCTCCCACTGCCATTTGGCAGCCTCTGGTAGAAAAAGTGGGTATAGGAAAATCCTGGTAGTTCTAGTGTTAAGGTACGCACCAGTCCTCTCCGTGGGTAGAGCTTTCAGCAAAGGGCCATTTACAGATTTCTGTCTACATAAAACCAGCTGTTCCTCATGTGTGTCATTGATATAGGGATAGAAGCCACAGTCATGTCTAGGGAGGTGTTTAATCAGCTCAAACTAGAATATGAGCATGGGCACGAGAGTTTACATACAATGCAGAAACAGTGAAAGCAATGGGGTGATACAATTTGATGCGGGGTACAAAGTGAAACTCAGGGTGGCAGCAAAATTTTGTATGTGGCACCCATTCGTGACCCCTTATTGTTAGATTTTCATTTTAGAGGCCAATATAACGATACAGAAAGGGCCTAAAATCTTTATTGGGGTGAGCCATTTCCCAGCTATGTGAAAGGATGAACAATTGAAAGCTATGCTGTATCTAGAGTGCTACTAATAAAGCATTCCTCCCTTCCATCAAAAAGTGAGTGTGATGTCTAGGTATTAATACTTTTTTAGAACCAGTAGGTCTGGCAAATAGCTTTTTCTCTGGGAGTGTCCTTGTATAAATGATGGAAAAAGTGCCCATTCAAGTGTGCAGTTTGTCCTTTGTCAGCTCCACCCTGCCTTAAGGCACATGTCTGGGAATACTCACAGAGGAACAACCGCAAGTAATGAGGAGATAAACAAAGCACAATTTAGTGCAGAGTGGCTGAATGAGTGTATGCTATGAGCCATTGCTATGAGCATGCAGACACGAAGTTCCACATGCAGCCCACACATTGTCTTATTTCCACCAGTACTAGGGACCTTCCTTCTCTCTTTCAGGGGCTGTACAGACTTGCTGTACTATCAGCAAGTTTTGGCTAAGCGAGCAACAAAAAGAAAAACTGCTCCTGTTATTTCTAAAACATCAGTCAGTATTTGATTCCAACACCAGACACTTGTGACACTTCCGTGTAGTTACCCATCGCATAGACACTGGAAATGTCTGCCCCAATAGGCGACGTATGTGTCAAACCCCACTACTGTTAGGGATTGGTTAGGAACCGAACACCAAACTAGCACACAACCACAGACAAGATGGGCCAGTTGAAGAGTTTATTGGCAGAATGTAGAAGCTGATAGCACGAAGAGTTCACAGCTTTATGTCGGACTGGATAAGATGGGTAAATGGAGATATGGGGAGGAAAACTGTGCCCCGGGTGGAGGATGGTGGAACTGGGAGTACCGGCACGTCCAGGTGTGGATCCGGTGACTGAAACACAGGACAGAAATGAAACAGGAAGCAAAGGAATACAAAGAAACAAGCTCGGAACTGACTAAGGAAACAGGAACATGAATAACGAACAGGAACAAAAATAACAAGGTACAGCGCTAAATGAATCTACATAGCTGCTTTCGTAGGACCTAGGAATTGTTGCACGAGTACAAACAATGACCATCTGGCGCTGGCTGGCTTGTTTGGCTTGCTTTTATGCCCTCCTAGTGATTGCCAATTCGGATCTGGTGTGGCAAATCAGCGGCGTTCCAAAATGGCGGTATGTTTCTAGGCGACGAGTGAAACCTAACAGTACTACAATATCTATGATTCATATGTGCCTTTTTTAAAAATGTTTCTAAACATACACTATGATTATTCTGTTGGTTCTTCTTTTATGTTGGAATATTTCATAAATCCATTGCAGCATTGTGTTTAGCAGTAAATTAAACATTCTACAGTTCCAAGAACATTGATGATCTGCATTTCATCAGCAAGTCAAAATGATCCTATTTTTCAGATTTACCCTGTAATTGTGGTTAATTCAACATAAGGTCCTAGTAGACAAACACAATAATAGCCTGCACACAACTGATGACTTCAAATCCATATTAGCCAATTCTTAATTCTGACTTATGAATCATTTAGATCTTCTTGTCTCTATTTAGAAGAAAACACATCCAGATGCTACACTGACAAGCTGATTTGCACAAGGACAGCGATGAACTACATGGTTGGGAACCTCTAATGGTACGTACATGCTAACTTGCTTTTCTAAACCCCCAGGCTTTGTTCTTTTGCTCTACATTAGAGAGAGGATTTATATTTAATTAATACTTTTTATAACATAGGTTTAAATGAAGTCAAATCAAATTCTCTTCATTTTGCATTCAATGATCTCACAATCTAACCAACAATATAAATAAAAAGTTGTCACTATGTTATACCTCTACAAAAGCAAACTAACTAATATATACTTGTTGTGTTATATCTGAACAGTAGGAGTTAAGTTTACGTTGGTTCCCAAAGTTTCTGTCACTGCCAATCTTCAGGCATCCCTCTGTGATATACCACGATATATTTCTAATCAAACACTGTATGCACAGCAAAACTAGTGAACTAATGATCTTAACCACAACTGTCTAGACACATTTACTAACCTGACTGTTTTGCATTGAGACTTTTAGGAACATGGCCAAGATTTTCTGGATTACAAATTAGAGCGAGCAGGTAAATGCTGCCTGTGGGTATTCGGATTCAAGGTCTGTAGAGAACAAGCTGCAGCAAGGTGAGCCGCAAAGGAAGATAAATCTATTCAGAGCAATGAGTACATGGGGATATAAGTAAAACCCAGGATCATTTTACAATTCCCACAGTGTTTTATTCATGTCTGTGTTAAAAGGTATGCCAGTGATTTATTTTACTATTGTACTCGTAGCACATTACTAGGACTATATGTTTAAGGTAAAATAATATTCTTGCCTCTGAACTACCGGATCTCCAGATAATATTAAAATAAATAAATGTATAAAGTAACAAGAAAAAAATTAGATCATGTGAAAAGTATGTTTACGTAGATATGAATGCTGAACATTTATTTATTAGGTAAAACTGATATGGATACCCCCATTGGAGAAGATATTTCAAAAACATGTAATGTTAGCTGATTACTTTATCTAGATTTTTGATCTCATTGTGACTGAAATAAAATGTCTTTGCAATATCTACACTAATAATAGTCTAGTTCTGCAAATGTAATTTCATTTGGTAGTATTGCTGATGTAAAATTAGCCATTAACCATTTTAGGATGAAATCCAGGGTACATCGCAAGGTAATGGTAAACATCACAGTTTAGTTCCACTTCATAGTTTTATATTCCCAAATGGATTTAGAAACCAGCGCCAGAAAGGCTGCTCTGCATGGAAAGGAATAAAAAAAATCACATGGGGTTGGAGAAAGCGCTGACCTTTCAGTGTGCTCTCAGATTGCAGTGTGGTTTATGAGGGCAGTAATAGCACTGAGGGTTAACAATACTAAAGCTTAGCTGGCTAAAGAAAATTTTAATGTTCCTTATGACAGCTTGAAAAAATACAAAACGCACCAATGGAATCGCTCTTTAAGGACAAAGTGGGAGACGTAAAAAGACGTAATTCAAAGCACCCTGTTGTTTAGAGTGCTCCTGACAATAAAATATTTATTTTAAAAGCTAGATTTGAGCAAAAATAGGATAACATTTATGAAAACAGCCTGTTGTGAGCAGCGTTTTGTGTGTTCATTAGTTTAAAATGAAAACGGTTAACTGATTAGTTAAGACAATGGATTTTATACGGTGTTAAATTAAAGATGTATTTGATTTTTTTTAACTATTAAAACACTGATGTCGCCTTCATAGTAAATTTATTGACCAGCACCAATCCACCTTCAGGGACTGTTTAAACCACCAACCTCAACACAACTTCAGAGTCAATAGTCTAGCCCAACTTACAGAATTGAATAGGGTAATGTTTACGAGCGTCTGCTTAATGTCAAAAATATAAAAGTAAATGCAAGTATTTTGTGATATCACATAAGCTGTAAAATCATGTGAGCTATTGGCTTGTCTTAGCCTCATTCATCTCCAGTAGTGACTCCTGGGTCATAATAAAACTGTTATAGAGGGTGGTTGGGATGTATAAATTAGGGATAAAATACAGGGGTAAATAGCTTCCACTTTTTACCCCTTTAGCACCAAACAATAAAGGTTCAAGTAATCATAATATGAAAATAATTTATCTTTCTGCCACGAATGTAATTTCCTGCTTGGAACTGCTGTTCAGAGCTCCTTGCAGAGGTGAAGGTCATGGGCCCTGGGACATGTTCAGGAAATAGCAGCTCACATTATAAATGTTAATGAATATCATGGTGTCAAAACTAAAAATATTACGGTCGATGCAACTCCATAACTGTGGCTGAAAAGGCCATCTAGGCTTGTTTTTGTAATAGAAAACATTTCCCGACTAAGTCAAATTTCTTTCATGGAGGGCTAAATGTTCACTAATGTGGGGGGTGCAATCAAGGCCCCACTGGACCAGCTCTGAAGAGCAAGAAGTGGCGCAGTTCCAAATGTTACCGTCAAAGTTAAGTCATTAATATAATTTTAAGCATGCAGGAAGACTTGCATATAACATAATCAAATGTCATGGTTAATCTAAAAAATAATTAACGAACTTAATATGTCTATTAAAGCATTTAAAAATGAACGTTCAATTGTCAAAAGTATTAATAGGCATCACTTCTATATGACGATAGGTTGTTTATTTTCCAAAACAACAATCCCCTGTGCAAAGTCCTTTAACTAAGCACACTTGAAAATTCCTTTTCTACTAGAAGTGGCTTTCTCAATGCACTCATGGCTATAATCCACTGAAAAGGCATTTTTTGTTTTAATTGGTCTTTTCTGTCTTCATTTACGAAGCGGAATATAATTAAAAGAAAACATTACACAACCCAATTAAAACCCAAGTAATAGCATAGAAAACTACTGAAGTGAGGTTTGATGTACATTTTCCCACATATACAAGCCAAAAAACCAGGGCAATACAAACAATGTAAAGAGCAATTGAAGTCACTTTCTTCTAAGACTTCTTAATGCAAGAGGTCATTCAAAACACTTGACCAAGCTCAAGAATCGTAGTACCGTATCTAGGATCTCCAGTTTTTTCAAGTATTATTTAGACAACCAGTTAAGGAAATGAAAATATTCAATTGACTTTGCAATGAACGATTGGTGTTGCTCCAGTCTGTGATGATCTGGAGAGGAACAGCAGGCCTTTGTTAGCAGACAGAATGGCGCTCTCTATGGGGTCACCACAGGATTTCAAACATCACAGACAAGGGAAAAGCTATACACTGGAATTCCTCCCCCCATGAATGTTTTATTAGCCATGTGAACAGGTCAGAAAGTCACCCCCATCACATAATCACCCACTCTGGCAAAGGGGCAGTCAAATGCGCACCACAAGCCCAGCTTACAGGCTCAGAGAGGATCTGCTCAGTTGTGGTCAGGGTGATGAAGACAGGATCAGGTTTATAGCTACATGAACAGCATTCCTGTGTTCTAAAAAGATACTAACAGAATGCACATGTGAGTGATATAAAAAAATCGAACAGTTATAACAGAGTTAGAGACTCTCTTTCTTGTAATGTTTTTACTACTTAAAGTGTTTAGGTAAAGTATAAAATGCAATGATTTATGCAACGATATCTCAGAATTTATTGAACCATGACGTAGTAATAGCACTCAAGTCCCATAAGTCAGGGTTGGATTCTATTGCATTGCCAGGCGTACAGTAAATGTATCAGTGTCACTCTGTGTCTGAGGCTCAGAGTTAGCTGGTGCTCCACAGTAAAGTCATAAAACCATAATTTATTACATGTGATTAGGGCAAACAATGTTTCTCAAAGATAGACTGGAGAGGATTTGCACATTTCCTCATCTACTGTGCGTATTAAAAGGAGCAAGTCTAAGCTAAACACCTGTGGTTGTCAGTTACTCAGTTTGGATAAGTGAGTTGCACTGTTGCCTCACAGTAAGAAGGTCCTGGGTTCTGTTCCCAGGTGGGGCAGTTTAGTTTCTTTCTGTGTGGAGTAACAATTTCCTTCCATAAATTTAACCAAAGTGTAAAACACAAAGTTATACTCCCCTTAAAATACAATCCCTGAGTTGCTTACCAATAATTCACCAATAGCTTAAATGTGACAAGTGATTCATTTCATTCTGTAAAGCACTACAATACAGAGTAACATTTACAAATGTCACTTTACTTTGTTAGAAAAAGAAGCCTAACCATATCAAGTGATATATATATATATTTTTTTTATTTATATACCAAGCGGTATTGAGTTGGGCTCAGAAGGACCTGAAACAAACCACCACATGGTGTAAATGTATTTAGATCAAACTTGTCAGTATTAAAAGTTTTTTTTTTTTAGAAAACAAAGATGCCATGTGCTGAAAGAACAAGAACTAGAACACTGGGTCAGCTATTGCCTAGTGGTTAGAGTACAGAACTACTCATCTGATGCATGCTGGTTCAAATCTCACCGCCACTACTGCTGTTGTAGTGGTAATGTAATTATTGTCATGCAAGCCACTTCGGATAAATGGATGTCTGCTAAGTGCAGTAATTGTAAACTAAAGGGGTCGCCCAGGATGTTATCAGCAATGCTCATGGTGACTACCGTGGCATTGTGGCTAAGTTACTGAGCTGGAGATCAGAAAGTGTCAAGATCAAGCCTTGCTGCCAACAACTGTTTGGCCCCGCTTTTGCTAAAAAATGATGTTCAGTTATAATTATAAGTTGCTTTGGATAAAGGCGTCTGCTAAATACTGAAAAAGTAAAGTGATGTAAATAAATGTAGTAGATACCACTGAGTCTAGACTGATTGTGCAACTCAGTAGTGTCATAACACATCATGTATTAAACAGATGTGAGTTGGGCAGTTTGTTTAGAAAATGTGCAAAACTTTTAAGCCTTTTAACATTGTTCATTTTGGAAATAGCAGGTCTCAGTATATACAATTTGGCAAAAAAAATCTAACAAAGCTTTTAAATACAGTACAAAATCTAAAGCATGTGTTGAGTCGTCCTAACTGAGTAGGCGTTTCAGCAACTCCTGGTCTTAAGTAAACTTTACAGTTAGATATGTCAAATGAATCGTGTGCTTCCAACTATGTGGCGACAGTTTGGTTTTTTTACTGTACCCCAGCGCACAAAGCAACGTTTATAAAGACATGGCTGGATGAGCTTGGTGTGAAGGAACTTATAACCATATAAAGGACCTTTGGGATGAATTGGAACAGTGTAAACATTTCTGACTATTCAGTTCTGCACTAATGGCTTACAATCAGCAAACTATAAAAGTTTGCTGAAGGCTTATCCAGAAATCTTGAGGTTATTATTTTTGGTTCTGATATTTAGGCAGTTGTCTCTGATACAGAAATTTGGAACTTATATATTGAAATAAGTGATGCTGAAATCATGTTAAAATTATTTACATATTCTTATATCAAAATAGGGCGGCACAGTGGTTGAGTGGTTAGCACTGTCGATCCCCGGGTCAGGCTGGGGACTTTCTGTGCAGAGTTTGCATGTTTTCCCCGTTTCAGCGTGGGTTTCCTCCGGGTACTCCGGTTTCCTCCCGCAGTCCAAAATCATACACTAGGTTGATCGGAAATTGTCCAGTAGTCTCACAAGATCCCACCACTTATTGGTGGTTGTCGTCAGGAAGGGCATCCGGACGGAAAACGCTGCTCCAAACATTAACGTCCTACCCCAGGAACTGTGAAAACGGACGATAAACATATAGATAGAGAGATTCTTATATCATTATAATTTCATTTGTGATAGCTTTTTATAATGGTAAATACAACATTAATATCAAATATCTGACTAGTAAAAGTATTTTAGACTATTCTGTTTTTATCTTGTCTTTATATTCTATCTATTTTGGGAGTTAAACCAATACACAAATTGGGACAGTGTTGCAAAACATTCAAGGTATAAAGTCTGCTTGGTTAACGTTGCTGCAGTTATATAACTAACTAGTTTTAAATAAAAACCTTTAATTAGTCCTCACAAAGCCCGCACGTGTATGCGATAGCAGCAATGGTGTATGTTAGTCTATAGCATATGCATAGCATACCTTTTAACAAGCACTTAAAGATGGTTAGGTAATGTCTTGTGAGCAAGTTGGCAATTCTATTGGTAAAACTGGGAGCAGGGTTGCCAGGTCCAACCTAAATATTTCATGCAAGTAATATGCAGAGAACAACAGAGATGTTCCCAAAAGCATCTCTAATTTTGGTTCCAAATTTAATGATAGCAAAAATCATTATGCAAAATACAACAATCTTTATGCAAATAAAACAATACTGGAGACTGATAATACCAGGACATGAGTGTAAAATTTCCTGCTAACATACATAACATACATGTCCAGACATAAGTTTCCTCATAGCTAGTTATGGACATGTGTATACACTTGTGTTTCTCTAATGCTTGATATTTCAAGATAAAAACAGACTTAAATGTGAAAATATATCAATTGTAATTGTACAAGTGTGCTTTGTGTAGAAAATAAAATATGCAATATCTTTTAATAAAAAAAGGAGTTCGGAGAAGGAATGAAGCTGAAGGTGCAATGCTTTTATTTTTACATATACATGCATGTTTGAAGCCAGAGACCAGAGCCAATTATAAACGTCCAGTCAGGACGTATAGCCATACTAATCAATATATATGAGAGACAAAACACTCCAAAATGGCAAAGCTTTATTACACATAAACATTACAGTTACAGTCAGTCTTGTTAAATCATGATCTTTTTTTGTCCACGGGTTTGACATTTTACTATGACTAATTCTTGTAGATACTTTGACTGCTAACCATAAAATAGGGTCAAGGTAATTTACTACCCAAAGTAAAAGCTGGAGGACTTTTTCCCCTCTGTGCCCTTTGCCATGAACCTTTGCTCACCCCAAATCCCAGTTGATGCTGTACACATCTCCATAAAATGGACCTTTTAATCAAACTGAATCGAGACAGAAAGATGAAGGTTTCTGGAAGTATTAAACAGACGAACTTCAGCTCTTTGATCTTGGAGTCTGTAGTTCTGTGCGTGTGCTCAGGTTTCAAACATGTGCATAAAAACACCAAGCAGCAAACAGTCCTGTAGCTATGATACACGATGATGCAGGAAATACAGATAATGGGTGATTGCAGAAACCACTAATAATCTCTGACTCATGTCAGGACTAAATAACAAACATACCAATCAAATGCAAACGGAACAACCCAAAACAAAATATGTGTGTGTTCAATGTTGTACATACTTACAGATGGTAGGGCCGACAATGGCATGAACAGTACAAATATTTAACTCTCATATAAATTAGACATGTTCCCAGATTGTTTTGATTATTTATTTATTTATTATATATATAAGTCATGTGTTACACTTGTAGATAACATCCATGACGGGAAACGTTCATTCATTACACAAGTAATATCATTCATTAGACAAGTCACATCAAACACAGTTATCTTTAATTTGCCTTACATGCATGTTATTGGACTGTGGGAGGAATCTTGAGCATCTGGCGTAATTCCACGCAGACACAGGGAGATGCAAACCTCATGCAGAAAGCTTAAGGACTACCCGGGAATCGAACCTGGGACAATACTAACAACTAAGCCGTTGTGCCATCGCAAATAATACAATCTGTTCATAAGATTAAAAAATATTATCTTTTTAAGTTATAATCTAAACCTTGTGAGACTTTAAATGTGTCTGTGAAAAGTTTTATCAAGAAGACATGATTGTAAAGAAATTATGTTTTCATTCTTGGAAATTTGCTGTTTTCCCCAAGGATGGAAATTAGGGTTAACATCCGTGATACGTTTAGTACTATAAGCATATAAATACTTATGACCTTTATAGACATATTTTTATAAAGCTTTATTTGTGAGAAGCAGGATCGTCATGCACCCCCAGATCTTTTCACTTTTACAAACGGCAATGAAAACTAAGGCTTTAATCTATCATTGTTGGTATTTTCTACAGAGCCTATGCTAAGAGAGACACTGGCTTGGTCATTTACAATTTTCTCACTGACCCCCCCTAAGGAAATGTAATTTGTGTGAAGTAATGTAGTAATATTATTGTAGTGGGCGTGAAAAGACAATTACAAAATGTTAGAAAAATAAAGTCACAGCTTGAAAATGTTTTATACCACCTAATCCACTCTGTGTAAGGATTCTGAGTTTGTATCATTACAAACTTGTAGTACTTTGAGACAGAATTTCGCTGTGGAGTTTAGTTCCTGCTCTATATTGTTAAAGAATACCTTTACTTCATCATCTCTTTTGAGCTTTGCTCATAAACCTCTTTCATAGTCTCCAGATCTCCCAGAATTCCCCCCCCCACAGATCCTTGCTCTGGGATTGCAGGGCATCATGTGTGCTTCTACTGCAGGTCAGTGGGCAGGAGCAGATAGAGCCATTATTTTGTTAGTTCTCACACCAGCTGGGCTTCTCAGCCTGTGAAAGCAGCTGCCATTGTAGAGCACAGGGGACCCGCTGGGCAAACTGAAAACACATCCACGGGGTGAAGAGCTGGGAAAATCATGGCCTATGCCAAAACACTAGGGCTAGAGGCCTCTGCCGGCACATTCATAGCCATATTTGAGTCCTTTAGGAGTCTTATCCTAGTGACAGTCATCAGAGCAGAGGAACGAGCTGTACTGATGTAGAAAATCATCTACATCTTGTGAGAGGCAGAACCAACCGGGTGAAATGACTCACTGAGCCAATTGGGTCTTAAAGCAAACAGAGCTAAACTAGCATGACGTTCTCCAGCATGAAATGGAGATAAAAAGATTCATTGTAACTGTAAGCTGTTTGTCTCAAAATGAAGCTTAATAAATGAAGCATCAGTGCAAGTTTAAAACACAGATGTGCACACACACACACACACACACACACACACACACACACACACACACACACACACACACACACACACACACACA
>JAOUQU010000030.1:3952509-3960009 GCA_028566735.1 Ammoglanis amapaensis
ACAACTTTGACAAGGCAAATATAAACATAATCTGTTGACCCTGCCTGTCTGAAAGAATGTATGGCTCTGACTCCTAAGCAGTGCAATCAAAGATGTCAGCTTAAAAAATAAGAATGATAAGAGCAGTCTTCATGGAAGAGCAGCCTCGAAAGTGACATAACAGAAAACCTAGAGATGAACAAAAAAATTAATGAAATATGTCAACGTAATAAATTCGGCTGAATGGTCTAACAAAATTCCAAACTTATACCCCGAACCGACATATACAGGGTTCCACTACAAGAAGAAAAGCAATCATGGAGTTGTAGATGATCAGAGGAACGTTATGAATCACAAGATTGCATTGGCCAAGTACGTGAGGCTGAAATTGTTATCTATTAAAATATTTGTTGTAATAAAACATTTAAGATAACTAAAAATCAAAGTTCCAATATGGGTTTGCTCGTCAGAGTAAAAAGAACAATGGCAAACATTGCTCATGAAACCTCAGAACATAGTATAACCTCAGAACATTCCATAATTTCGGTGAACTTGATCTGCATTGTAGGTTCGGCATTGTTTTTATACAGGATAGTCTTAGATGCAACCCTACCTATTTAAACTGGCTTGAGACCAGCACTAAAATGCACTTTGTATATGTTTGTGCATTTTTTGTAGCTAGAGCAACTCATTCTAATTAACAGCTCTATAATGGTGGGAGTCTGATCCAGCTACCCCGGGTAACAGCATAAATACCATAAATACAAATTTGAGCTACCTACTCTCCTCCTCCAATCAACCGAATATAACTAATCAGCATCTTAGCACCAAGTTTTATGTTTTTCTCCCTGAATTTGATGCTCCCATATTTCACAAAGCAGATATCTAGATCAAGTAAATTCCAGGTTACATTTTTGACAAAACAGTACAAAACATTGATGTGAGGTCTGGGGATCTACACAAGTATAATATTTTATCAACATGCTACATAAACACTACACACTATACTATAAATTACTTTTCCACAAATGCTGTAATCCCACTTTAACTGTACTCAGGTTTCAGCTTCCAGATCCCCTCTTGGCCAGGAAGTCGGTGAAAGTTGCAGACGTTGCGGAGGAGTTCTCTAAATACAGGAGTCTGTGCTGAAGTTAGTCTGCTGGAGAAATATTCCAGGATCTCATGAGTGCTAGCTTGGCCATCCATATGGGCCTGAAAAGCCACAAAGTTCCTTAAATCCACCAGCAGTTCATCGTGTTGAGTTGGTGGAGCAGATACAGCAAGCGGAGCTGAAGTCTGTCCGTCTTGGACAGCTTCGTCCTCTTCTTCATCATGCCCATTAGGTATGCTGACATGGTTTCTCATTCTCATTCTGGCCAGCAGTGAGGATGAGGAAAGAGAAGTCGAAAGAGATTCTTCGTCCACTCCATCTCCACTGAAGTGAGCAGCTGAGCCAGGTTTTATTTTGACTGTTTTTTTGATGAACTCAGCATCCTGAATGAACACAACATGTTTAGTTAACATTAAATCAATTGAAAGAAAAGTATATATAAATATTGTATTTTTGTACCTTGCACTTCTCTGCAGATTTTTGGGTTGTGCCTGATGGATGGTTGAGAACCGGATTTTTCTTCTGTCCAAAACGTTTTCTAAAATAAACAGCCCAGTTCATGATATGCATGTCAATATCTAACATCTAATACCACTGCCATATTCGATTGCATTGTCTTGATTAGCTGATTACTTAATTATACACCTTATACTGGTGGGTCAACTGCATGTCAGTTCAGCAGGTTTCCAAGCTTAATTGTTCTAGACTAAGAAAGATGCCAAACATTCCGGTTCTTTCTCAGTTACTTAATGAGCTACAGCTTGAGTTTCTCAAGTTTCTGGCATCGTTTGTAAAACTGAACAAATTAGTATGTTAAAGGGCCCAAAAAATAGAGCTTTGTTGCTTAAGTTGTTAACTCTGAATTTACATTACATTACACCTTAGGACGACAAATAATAGGATTAAAACATGAAAACTATCATCAATAGCCCCGATTATTAGTATTAATTGAATTTGGAGGAATTAATTGAAGTCATTTGGCTTCAGAAAGGTCCTGGTACAGAGATAATGCTAAATTCAAAATCTGCCAATAAACAGTCAATTGAGAAAGAACAGTAATACTTGGTGGGTTTCTAAGTTAAAATAATATGAATGTCAAGCATGGTTGACTGCCAAATATTGTTGAATTATCGTGGAATGACCCATCAGTAGATTCCAAATCACTGTAATAACCAGGGATCAATCTATGCTACTTCGTTCTCATCGTGAGTATTGTTTCCTGTTACATAGCATGACTTAAACAGTAAGTTGGCAGAACCATACCAGAAATGGAATAACTTCATGACCCATATTCATATTTTCAGCATTTACCAGAATGACTTTTCCTCCCCAAGCTACATACAGTGACCGTATAAAGTTTAAGTAATTTAGATTTAAGAGCAAAAATCAAATACCCAACAGCTGCATGCTCACAGTGGTGGAGTATGAATCAGCAACATTAGGCAAAGTCTTGGCTAAATGCTAGGACACAACATCACATAGATGTCCAAACTATGGCTTACCATTTTTGAAACAGCCCACAATATATTTCTAAAATAAACTGCTATGGACTGGCATCGTAACCTCGCAACTATTGAAACGCTAGAATAAGCTCCAGCACCCCGTCCCCATCCCACCGTGACCCTGATTGTATAAGCGAGCATTAACGATGTAAAACTTTTGTTTTTTGTAATCAATGTAGCATTAAAATGCATAAGATTTCAGATGTGCTGGATAAATGAATATTTATTTAGAAGAGAGTTTAAGGAAGTGTGTAAACCAGAAAGTAAAACTGGCAACATTTTAATTTACACCGCACAGTTAAAGAGCACTAAAGCGCCTAAAAAAAAAATCTTTCCGCAAAGTTTACACACACCTGTAGGGGCAAATAAAATGAGTCTCCAAGACATTTACATTTTCAGGATTTAGCCGCTGCTTCTATCCAAAGCGACTTACAATACAATTCCAGTATACAGTCTGAGCAGTGGTGGGGGTCTTGAACATCTTGGCATCCTTTGGATTACTAGTCCAGAACCCAAACCGCTAGACTTAAATGTTGAATATGACATACAAAACAATGCACACTCTTTATATTAGCTTACCTGGATGGGGCTGGTGTGGATGATGTGGATCCTCTGGTGAAAAGCAATCTGCATTGTTGTCTGGACACTTTCAAAGCTTTAAGTGCATCTTTAGCTACCCGGTTGGCCTCGGCCTCCACTAGGACATAGTCTGGGTTCGATGCCTCCATGATGGTGTCATGTTTCATCACACTGTGTATACCAGACTTCTTGAAGAGCTTGGCGAGTACATAGTCATCACTTTGCTGCTCTCGCTTCCTCTCCTGATGCTCGCTTTCCACTTTCATAAATGATCTTTTTTTTACTAAGTGTGAAACACGATGGCCCTCAAATCGAGCGTCTTTGCGATGCTTGTGTTTTTTATGCTTGTGTTTATGCTCTTTTGAAGTAGAACGGTTGTGTCTGTCTGTCGTGTCACAATGTTTCTTTTTCTCTCTGTGTTTCCGAGGAGTGCCAGCATTAAAACGTTCCGGCTGATGACCGTTTGGTAATAAACCATTAGCAGAGTGCAAAGTGGAATTTAAAGAGTCATTTTTATTATTAGGAAAATTGTTAGGCAGGCCATTTGGCCTCTTATTTTTTCCTTCACATGGTGAAGATATTAAGGATTTTTCTGGCATTGAGGTTACCGGTTTTGGAGAATGGTTTGACTGAGAATGACGTGGTATTGTGGGTCTCTTTGGAATCTGTACATCTGAACCAGTGCCTAAACAAAACAGAAAAAAATAAAATAAGATTTTTGCTTAAATACACGCACTATGATTTCATTTGGTTTTACATAAATGATTACAGCACAAAATCCACTACACTGTTCGCCTTCTATGCTCAGATCAAGTCATGCCATTTGAAAGCTTATAAATACCTGCAAATATTGCACTGGTCTCGGTTCCCTGAGAGCCATCAGGACTGCTAAGTGTAAAGAGCTCGTAAATGTCATTAGACTTGAAAAATCGCCGCTGCTTTGGATCTTTGAGTACTCGATTGGTAAGAAACTGCTTGAAGATTTGTCTGTGGCATTGGGACAGCAAAAGCACCCATAAGGAGACAGTAATGTTTTACAAAACACACTTCTATCATTTCAAAAGATTCATAATCTAAATCACACCAGCACAGACTCATTTTCAATTAAAAAGGTACATGAAATTAAGTTGGACATGAATTAATTTTAATAACCTATCGTCCAATGATCTCTGAAAATAACCCCTGCCTTATTTTGTACAATCACATAACGCTGGGTCCCATTTGTAAATATGTTCAGAAAGTTAATAAATGTAAGGCTATAATCCATTTAGTGTTAATTAAATCTCCAGCAGACAAAAGCCTTACATAACACAACGACATTGCGTTATTCTTTATTGCTATATAAAAACAAGCAGAACTATTAGAAATGATCATTCAAATCCCACAGCCCAGTAAAAACAACATTAAAATGTTTACATTTGCACCCTACTGCACAGTTAACGTGCATTAGTAAGAACTAACCTGTGGTAAATCTTTTCTTCAATGGTCCCAGCGGTAAGCAGCCTATAAACGGTGACTTGCTGTTTCTGTCCGATTCTCCAAGCCCGTTCACGAGCCTACAACTCACAAACAGGAGTCCTTGAAATTAGTTTTACACTTGAACACAACTTCAGGTATCAACTGTATCCCAAAGCACAATAACATCTTCATCGACAAAAAATAAAGATTAAATCTGAACAAACCTGTGTGTCTGTGCTAGGGTTCCAATCTGGATCGTAGATGATAACTCTGTTAGCGCCTGTTAGGTTGACGCCTAGCCCTCCAACTTTTGTCGTCAGAAGGAAAATAAATAGATCCTTGCTCTGTTAAAAATAATATCTCAATATTAATCGGGACGTGATGACATGATGCATTTGTAGTAGTGTTGCTATGTATGTAAACAGTAGTGGACATTACAGATCATAAAAGAAACACATTATAATCATTCGTATTACATTTCGAATCAGAATATAGATTATAAAAAGATGTCAATGTTGATGTATCTGAGCAATCAATAAACTCCTTTACCTCGTTGTACTTGGCTATGAGTGGCTGTCTGGAAGCAATAGTGGTGGTGCCATCCATTTTAAGGTAGGAGTATCCATTTTCCCTGACAAACACCTCCAGGATCTCCAGCATCTGTGTGTGTGGGAGAAATGGTTTCAGACCGAGCATTGAGAACAGGATTAGTGCTAATAGGATTAAAGGAGATTAATATTACATGTACAGAAGTAACAACTGTGTGGGTTTTAGGTTCTCTCTGAAGCCAAATCTCATTTCTATTGAACAAAGACAGCTGGGTCCTGACAGACACCCTACAATGCAATAAGGGCTCATAATGAATTCTGTTAGAGGGGAAAATGACATAATAACTTTATTGGTGCTTTGGAGGCCTCTTCTTGAGAAACGGCAAGTGCATCTTATCCATCACTACACAGGCTTTGTTCTCGTTTCTTTACTCGAGGCAAGCCTACAGAGGCAGAGGTTAAATAAATGCACTTACACATTTTTTATCTTCAATTGATCTTGTTTAAAGACACACTAGGCAACTTTTGTCAAGCAATTAATTTGTTCCATACTGTTTTAGCTGATTATTAAGTCATGATAAGGTGAATAAAGGTTCTCTCAGCTCCTCTTGTGGTCTGTAGGGTAAAATCACACTTGCTCATGAGTATTGTGCCTAACACATTGCACCTGACATTTGTTTTGCAAATACTAGGGACACTTGCTTGCTTTTAAAAGGACAATGGACAGACTCAGATTGTGCTCACAGTTTACTTGTACTTACGTTTATACATTTACAAATAACAAAACTACATATTTCACCAAGTTTAAGAAAGATAAGTGTAAGCATAAAAGATCAACGGATAGAAAAAGTAAAGTTGCTGTATAGTGCGAACATTGTTTTACAAATTAATCTCTACAAAATAACTACTTGACAGTACAGCATAATTATAATAATCATTGTGTCTTAAATCTGTAAGCTGTGATGATTGTGCTATAAAAGTAAGTTATACCAACCTATCGTTCTATACATCTATCTACCCAATCTATCGATCTACTTTGCTTGATTGTATTATTGCTAATGTTATTAATAAAGCATTTATGCTCTTAAAATAAAAGTCATATGTGGCAGTGTTTTCATAACAAAATAGTGTGAACAAACTGATCTCATGGTGTCTCATTCCTGACATTTAGACTAAAAGTATTAAAATATGCAGATATTTAATTTTTATATTAAAAGACCAGAACTAACACAACAAAGTTTATGCCCTTTATACTAATAAATATAAGTCATAACTTCATAGGACTGCATATGTGGGACTAATAAAGGATTATATAATCTATATAAGAGTATATCAACAACGCTTGTGGCAATTACAAAATGACATGTAGACCTTCAAATGCACATCGTTCTAATTGTTACTAAAAGTAAATAAACTTTTTATGAATACATTGTGCTTCTCTGTAAATAACTTTAGTTGCGTTCGCTGCTGTTGAGGCACAAAATCACACATGGCTAGAAGTAGGAACTAAAGAAGAGCAGCATATCTTTACAACACTGAACATTTTCTATTGGCCTGTAGGGGGAGCCTTGTAAAAAACACAAACAAAAAACAACAACAACCAAGCATTGCATATTGTGCAAGAAAGTTGTCTAGTGTGCTGTTGAGATTATTATATTGCAGTAAAATGTTAGATACACTGAACTTACTCGTGTCTGCTTAATTTTTTATAATCCATGCGATATTTTACGTAGCCAAGAGGGTTCAGATATTTATTTAAATTATTAAAATGTATCAATAATTAGTACAAATATTGATTTAACATGCAGAACTAATGTTGTTTTTTTCCTGCAAGATTCTGGAATTCTATGTTATACCTGAAAGACTGACCTGTCTGGACTGCGTGAAGAGCAAGACTCTGTGTCCCTGTTTAAACCACAACCTCAGAAGAGACTCCACCACTATAAGCTTGCCCGAACGTTTCCAGTATCCAAAGTGCTCCTCCTCAGTGAGGTCTTCTTCAGCTAAGCCCTTTAGCAAACGTGGCCCACCACTGAAGAGGTCTGGATGGTTACAGATCTTTCTTAAGGCTATTAAACCAGAGAAGACCTACACAAAGGAGAAGAATGGTTTACCTGAATATTTGTGTAAACAATACAAAAAAGAAAATGGATTTGTGCTGTCAGACTCTCCTCACGAAGGCCTTAATAAAATTCATTGATTTAATAAAGGTCATTGTGCAGGGTAAAGTAAAAAGAAGTCTCTTACTTCGGCGGGTTCGATGAATCTTGCATTATATATGTGGGTTAATGGACGATGGTGACCACAATAAGCAGGTTTGTAA
>JAOUQU010000030.1:3975465-3990606 GCA_028566735.1 Ammoglanis amapaensis
TATATATTCTCAGGTTTTAGAAACATGAATTGGCACTTTTAAGTATTTGTAATCAGAGCAACTTTCTAATGCAACCATTTTGCCATAATTATTGCAATTAAATAAAACAAGCCTGTGAGCTTTCTGTTTTGTGTAAGGTCATCAGATACAGTAACCCTTCTACATGTGGCACGATTATCCACAGGATGCTGTCACAAAAAAACTCCCCCAGGCTTTCTGGCACATGTTTGCTATATGGCTACATAATCATCACAAAATGTTTGTGAGATTGTGTTGACAAAGTGCAGAAGTCGTCGCTTTGTTTGCCCCCAGCGATGTAATTAACGATTTGTAAATGTACTTAGATATTCTTCAAGAAGGTATTTTGTAGTTGTCAAAGCGGATTGTAATTGCTTTCCTGTTTAGTCAGTAATGCTAGTCTGGCGCCTGCTTTAATAAAGTCGCACTTTATGTGCAGTAAATGGAGGATGTACATTTTTTATGTTCCATACAATAAAATGTCCATTATTATCAGGAATAATGAAAGCTGATATACTTCTATATCGATATCTGTAGATCAGACTACGACTAATGTCTCTACATCGTCCAGCGCATCTAATACAAGCTTCAACCCCTAAAATCAGGAGCATTTATATGGTAATGATACATGATAGAGCGCTAATGTGAACTCATTCATTGCAACACTGAATGCTGTTTTTTATCCAACTTCATCTGAAGTTTTGCATTGCAGAGACATTTGGAGCTTTATGCATTTGTAAACGATTTCTGCAGACTCTAATTTTAATAGTATTATGGACTCAAGATAGTAGAATGGCTAAATATCTTTACATTGTACACTGAGGCATTGAAATATAACGTTTTATAACTGGACTTTGGATTTATTTGTCTTTATAAGTTCATAAACAGGCATGACGTGAGTTGTCCTTGTCCCAAAACACTGCCTCCTCATGGTTCCATGGTGTAATGGTTAGCACGCTGGACTCTGAATCCAGCGATCCGAGTTCAAATCTCGGTGGAACCTGATTTCTTCAATTTCCCTGAGGGAATCACCCAAAGGGATAAATAAAGTTCTATTTATCTTTACAACAACATGCAACGAATGTACATTGTTTAAAATGTTAAACATAATGTAATGTGCAATTTGGTATCAGTGGTCAGAAAATTTAGGCAGTGACAGTTTACTTTTGGATGGTCACCTTCTTTACTTACCGTAATTTAAACCCAGTGACCAATAAAAAGAACTAATTGGCATGGTTTTAAAGCTTTAAAGACGAAGCCCCTGTCCAACAGAGACAAAATCAGGCATATCTGAAAAAGTTTTTTTTTATCATTTAGGAATTACGGCAACGCAGAACATGCACAACTTTTCTCCTTTCAATGTGATTGTGGGAATTGTGGCTTAATAGATCTATCACTGCACAGAACATAATTCAGGTACTGATTTGGAAAAAAAAAATTACTTTTTACTTTCGAAGCAGAATCTAATCCTAAAATGTCTAGGTGTTTTCGGTTTATTGGTTCTTTGATTAATTTTAGAAATCCTTCTTATCCAGTGTATTTTTTAAATATTTTGTAAAATCCATGAATGCAATACATTATGGACAAAATATTAGATTCCCCATAGTAGCTATAATTTAAAAATATGTGTCTTTGCCACAATCAGTGTAAAAATCATCCAAAACAATATTTTTTCTTTTTTTCTTTTAAGATTCAAGGGAAGGTCTGTTCCTGTTTCACTGTGTGTGACAGTGCCCTGACTTCAATTCCTATTGAGGGTTTCTCACTAACATTAGTGCCCATCCATATAAATTTCCTGTTGAATATTTATCTACTAATCTGATCAGGTGTAGTACTACTTTAAAACTTATACTGTATTAAAATGTAAATAGATCATATTGTCATATAAACATATTTCTTAAAACTCTTTGTATGTTCTTGACTAATATGTGTTACTATGTATCACATCATGTCATTTATATGCATTCGACTGCAGAAAGTTATGTGCAAATATCTTACTGCAAATATAAAGATAAATAACATATTAATCATATTGTGCAACTAAAGTTCCACTGAAAGCAGTAGAATTTTGCCAGATTCTATTTTAGATAATGAACATGTTTAGAAAGAGCAAAGTGTTTTCTAAAGAGGTCCAGTCTCGGTGCATGTTGCAACAGCTTTCTGGAACATATTCAAACCTATTGTGAGGTTACTTACAAATTTTATATCTTGCTAAAAGCATGTTCCTGAAGTACAAACATTGGGGGAACAGAAATTGTTCGTTATACAAACAAGTTTTTTTTGCTGAGTTCTACTTGATTAAATACTGTAGGTTTGGAAGATTAATGGAAGATAAAATTTCCCCACCAGTTAACTTTGTGTGAAAAAATACTTTGTTGAGGCATTCTTAAAAGCAATAACTGGAGCCAACTGTTTCCACTTACTGTAGGTCAGAACTTAGACTAGGCTAAAGATGTAATGTAAATGTAATTTTATTTCTTTTATGCTGCTTTTTTGCTTTTGAGTTTTCATTACTTACAGTGTTTCATAATCCAAATGCAACTGAGCTTCGTAACAGCCTGAAGACCAGACGTGATTTTTTTTAGGATTTAATGGGAAACAGAAGATTTCTCTGTTTTAACATTTACAACAAATCACCCAGGCTATTACTGAAGCACCAATAAATCCCCATATATCAAACTAACACATGCCTGACCCTTGGTGTAATGTACCTGTTTCAAAAGTCTGCTGTAAGTCGTATGTAGGAAACTTGTTGGCAGTGAGTGTAATTTTTTTTTTAACATAATTTACGTTATTCACAGATGCTTTATGATAGTTAAATCACGAATTGTCAACACTGACATTTAGGTAGCTAGATAGGTACTTAATTCTGTAAAGCTGCTTTGTGAAAATGTCTATAAAGTGTTACACAACTCAATTTGACTTGATTTCAGTAGCTACCTATTTAGCGATAATGAATATACACTTAAATCCACAAAGACAAAAATTGAGAGGTGAGTTAAACCATTTCTCAGCTTTGATTCATATAATTACATCATTTTTTATATCAATGGCATGTAGTAGATGTTGTTTTCCAATGCACCTGATCACTGTGTCTAAATCCAATCCGAGCAACTGAGAGTTGGGAGGCAATTTGTGTATTTTTATTTTTAGCTTGTTACATCTATACTTTATAATATATAAATAAAATAAATTATTAAGCTTAAATGATGTCATTACCAATACTCATTCTCTCTATCTATTCGTTTATCCTCCATTTTACCCAGTTCCTGGGGTAGGACGTTAATGTTTTGGAGCAGAGTTTTCCGTCCGGATGCCCTTCCTGACGACAACCACCAGTAAGTTCTTGGGAACTTGTGAGACTACTGGACAATTTCACATTTACGATCAAACATGCATGTTTTTTGGACTGTGGGAGGAAACCGGACTACCCGGGGGAGAACATGCAAACTCTACACAGAAAGTCCCCAGCCCGACCCGGGGGGATCGACCGGGACTTCTTGCTGTGAGGCGACAGTGCTGAACCACTCAGTGCCTACCATTACCAATACTCAGCCAACAATATATACACTTTTGCACAATAAATAAAACGGTCAGTCAAAATTCAATTTGATTTATTTTTTTAGAACCAGTATAAAAAGAAAAAAGTAAAGACAAATACTGTAGATAGGTACAAATACAACAAATACAATGGAGTAAGCTGCCATCTATAAGCAAATGTTTTCACATTGGTTGGGAGTTGACATTATATTGAGATTTGAATACATTGAATACATTATATTGTTTGCAACAGGTCGCAACTTGTCAGATCAAGAACTGGCGCTGCCACAAAACATCAGCTGGAGTTTGGACAAGGCCGACATCTGTGCCTTGAAGTGATATTTAAATGCCCTTATCAGTGCAAGAAGTTATTCCTGACCATGGTTGTGGTAATCTTAACTTCATAATACAAAGCACAGATTCTTTAAATATAACATTTTCTCAATAGGGTACTAAAATGTTTAGATGTTTATAATCTCCAAAGCACACAACAATATTCTCAAGCTAAACTATAACCAAGACAACAGATCGATACAATAATTTTGTCTATATGTCTCAAGCTATGATCTAAATCTAAGCTTTAATATAAAATACACCAAATCAACTGTATGCACACAATACATTTTATGTATTATTGGCCAGTTTTCAGCATAAGTCTTCAGCGTTTTTCCACAAGAATTTACATAAAACATGCAAAAATGTATAAATGATAAAAGGTGCCAGTGGCTTAATCCCAAACACAATAAACAAACCTTTTTCCTATGAGATGCTGAGTGGGCATTATGTTTTTCTGGTCTTGGTGCCAGCAGGGAGCTTATTTAAAGGGGGCCAGGCTGCTTTAACGGCAACACATTAAATGGTTTGATAGTATAAAGTTGGCAGTAGGGTAACAGATTCCATGGCACCAGTTTATTTTAAAGACATGGGCAGGCAATAGACATATGTTCGAAGGACATTAAATGTTCTATGTATGTTTATATATATATACTATATTTGGAACTGTAAATCAGATTGGAATAAAGTGCATTAATCTAAAAATTAATGTTAGAGTACATATATTCAAATAATTTACATTTTAAACTTGCAGAAATTTTAATATTATGCATAGGAATGCATATTCTTAACTGGTGATTCACAACTGGGTCATAACTGGTGATTTACAACATTGACCTTATTTAGCTCAGTTTGATTTTAGTCAGATTGATTCTGACATAACTACTATGCTATAAAATTATGTTAACTTTTTCTAAAAGCTAATATAAGCTAAGATACATTTCAGTTTTTAAGTACATTTTCCCAATTAATTCTACCAATGATGAGCAAAACAAAAAGTCCAGTAAAGTACCAATTGGCAATATTACTGATTGCTCAAACACTTTTGCATTAAAACAAAATGAAACATTCAGAATCCCAAGTTAATCAGATAACTGTTAAGCTAGACTTAGCATTCTGTGAGACGTTATCAAAAAAATAACAACAACATTTAAAGACTAACAGCTGGATGGCTGAAGCTGGAAAGCAAACTGCACTGGTTATATTGTGTTTGCATTCCAACGTCACACAGCTTTGAGAACAGACATGCAAGTTTTGGCGAACCTAACAATCCTCGTGCATAATAAGCGTGATTTAAATCTTTTTTTAACATCGTATAGCCAATTTCTTTTAAAATGTTTTTATAACAAGACCTCTTGTTCAAACTCAGATTTATAACTATAAGTTTTCAACTTGCGTACATGTTGAGGTCCAGCCCACATTTGGATACATTCTATGTTTACATGTGTTATTTAATAAGTAAGTAAGTAAAAGATCATCACACATGTAAGTTGTATTTCCTGGTGTTTAGTTGGCATTTTGTTTACTTTGCTTTTAGGTGATTAAGATGACCACTTTTTAGTAAATTATTGTGTTTGTGAAGTTGTTTGTCACGTTTACCGAATGTGTTGGAATTCAATACCATAATACCTTCTACACACTAGCTGCTCAATTAGCAGGGTTTGCGAATCCAGATGTTTCTTTGCTTACAAAAACGGCTTACAGAGCATTACCAAAAAAACAAAATCAGAGTGGTTTGGTTCCTCTAAGTCACCTTGTGGAGCACAACACAAACACAAACATATTTTCTATTTTTATATATATATACACATATATAACTTTCACATGCAATATGCAGTGTTACAAATAACATAAGAATGATTTAAATATGATTACTAAATGGTTGGATATGGTTAACCTTTTTTCTATGTATTCTCCTCTCAGATATGGCCTGGGGGTTCGGTCTTGTATTACTGGACATTACACCAGTCCCAGTTAACCCCGATATTGTAAGAAATCTTTAAAAAAAAACTTGCACAGTTTGGTATGTTTGCTCCAAACCCCAAACACAATCAATACTACATTGTAACTATAACAGACAGGCAAGGAGCAAACTTCTTAAAAAATATCTCTTTACTGTTTAAAATTGATATAAAACATTGTATATACATCTCATATGTATAAAAGCCACAGTCAAACATATATAATTGCACATTGTGCTAATACAGGAGGTGCCTGAAGCATCAGTAAAAGGTGGTGGTGGTGGTGGTTTGGCTTCCAGAGTCATTAAGAAGAAAGTATTGTTTGCAGAGTCATTGAGAAGAAAGCATGGTTTGCAGATTAAGTGCTGGTTCAGCAAGCATGCCAGATCAGTATACGGTACATATCTGTAGTGGTGTCTCCCAACCGGGCTTGACATCCAACTGGCTTTTTAGTTTAGTTGTTGTTTGGCCTTCTTCATTCTGTAAAGTTAAAAAGAAACAAGCGATTAGTGTGGCTCGAAGATGAATGCGATTTCGTCCCAAATATACATCTGTAATTTGAAGCTATTTGTTATTGCTAACTAGGCTGAATTAGTGTGACAGTGAAGGAAAGCAGGGCCTGTTAAAAGTCTGCCAGACCCTCCACTGGGGAAAAAAAACACGGAGCCAGGCTCCTGGCCATACAGTTTAACAGACGTATCAGTATGTTTACAGGGCAGTTTGTACTTAAGTAGTTAATTAAGCAGGAGCTCTGTGCTTTCCCTGGAAAACATATTACACTACCACATATGACAATTAAACAACCATTATACGATATACTAGCATCGTGTACTATTTATTTAGGCTGCCATGATTCAGATTCAATATCTCAAACCTTAGAGCTCTGCTGGCCAACTTTACTTGAAATGACTCCAATGTACAACTTCCTCTTTTTTGGACTTAGCAGCAATCCTGATTGCACAGTATGTGTTCATCAGCACCTATCGGCTAATTAGAACTACAACAGTCCATTGTCTATGACTGTTTTGTTGTGCAGAATAGACTGTTCACACCTTTTATACAGTGCCGGCATGTAAAGCACACAATAGCCTAGTAAACATAACAGCCGTATTTCTATAAAACAGACTAAATAAAAACATTTTGATTGATTATATATTCCACTAAATTTTGGATAATTATTATTGGTGTTGTAAAACCCATGTTGATATATATAAAATCATATTGCACCCTTGTTGGTTTATATAAAACCCACCACATCCTTCATTTGTTTAATAATCTCATTGTGTAGTATGAAGTCCTGTTGATCTTCTTCATTTATATTAAGCATTAAGTATCAAAACTAGTATTGATATTTAATAATGTTAAAACATTTACATGTAAAACACAAAACTTTAACCCACTTAGCAATAAATAAAAGCACATTCCTTATAAAGCTTGTTTATATTATGACAATTTTGAGTATTAACGTTTTGCATCAATATATGGATACCAGAGATGGTATTCTAGCTTCTTCTGGGCTAAATATAACAGTTGTATAAAGACTTTTTTCCAGACCCAATGTGAAGTAACTTGATGTGGTTTGTGAGTGTGTGCATCATGTTATCATCACTGGTCTACAAGCTTCAGTTACTTTTTTGCTAGGTAGACCTGAAGTTCCCATGCAAACCTACACCAGACTTCAGACCATAGCTTCTACTACATATAAAATTTGTATACATAAAAAAGTTTTCCAGACACGATGTGGTAGTAACTGTGTGCACAATGCTAAGTGATGGTCTGCAAAATCCATCTAATAAGTTCCCATGTAAACACATATGAGCACAATTTTAATACCAGACTTGGTAGCACAGCTTAATCAGAGATTAGTTTAATTTGTGTAGTTCAATTTTTTTCTCCAGATGCAAGGTGGTGTGTGATCGTGTCCATGATGCCATTGGTGGTCTTCAAGCTTGGGTTACTTTTGGCTTGAATCTTAGCTTCATCAGGGCTCAATTTAAGTTTTGTGGGAATTACTTATCAGGACCAAACAAGACTATAAGATCATGTTTTGAATTAGGGCTTTAACAAAGGATTGCCACACTTTACAATTAAAAACAATATGTATATGTTTCACTACTGCTTTTGAAGTACAAACTCATAGTCTTGACTATGTTGTATGGCAAGTCATGGTAATGTGAGATCCCGGAAGATGGAATATCAGTATTGTAAAAGTTCAAATTTATTTTGGTGGATTTGCATGATCGCGTCTGAACACGTGAATCATGGATGGTCTGTCAGTCAGTACTTTATAAAACGTACAAAAACAGGAATTTATTTTTCACAGTCACTTATTCTGTGCCATTACTTGTCTAAATGCTTTCTTACTTACTTTTCAAGGGCATTCTTTAGGTACTGCTGAAGCCATTTCATCTCAGTGTTGATACAGACTTCTTTATTGTTCTTTAGCTTGGCACTGTAAAAAGATCAAGCAGAGAATTATGTTAAATGTTGCTACAATATTAACGCATGCTTACTTATTTATCCATAGGATCAGTGCATGTCTTTAAAGAATGTAAATGACTAGTTCTTTGGGACATAAAACATAAAAGATATGCTGAAGTCAGCATTAACTACACAATAGTAGAAACTGACATGGGGTGAAGCAGATGAAAAGCTAAGAGAAGCAGTTACTTTCTCTAGATTATCTCTTGTGGTAAATGATACACCGTGGCGGGCTTTTATTGCCCGCTTTTGTTTTGACACCTTTTTATGTCTACTCGACCGTCTTGACAGATTGTGAGATTGGAATTTTTCGTCATGCTTTCAGCAAGAACTGTAGATAACAGAAGGATTAGCAGATTATTTTGTTAACATAAAGTATGTTTTTCCAATTTCAAAAACTGGATTTTATAATGTCATATTTTACCATACATTTTTAACTTTGATGTCTTAACTTGGAGGCGAGCAAAATAATAGAAACACAATACGATAAGTTGCTGGTCTTTGAAGTGATTAAATCTTTGTTGCAAACACAGCTGCTCAGGTGAGCCCTATAGGAACGACCACTTTTTAACAGCGTCTATCTACTACAAAAGACAACTGACAATTTGCACTTTGATATTTCAAAGCGACAGATTAAAGGATGTCTTTCACCCACACTATTTGCTGTCTATTGTTTAGCACAATATGTGTAATCTATAATGATATAGCCAACTGTTGGAAATAATAAAGTCTATCGGTGGTTGGAAAAGCGAGAGATTTTAAATTCCATGCATTCGTGCCAAAGAAATGTGTTGAGATGAAACTTAAGACTTCGCTTACTGACTTGTAAAGTGAATATCCTCAGGCAATTTCCCAATATTATTTTTCATACAGTATCATTAAAGGCAGAAAGTAACTTAGCACTGTATATTTTAAAGATGGCAGATAAAATAAATGGAATACATAGTTTTGTGTTTGCACTTATTAATTATATATGTATTTCAGATTATTATTTTTTTATGTTTTGTATATGTGCAACCACACATCTGCAGAAATACAGAAATTAGAAATGTAAAATAATAAAGTGTAAAGTAATATTTTACTATTCATACATAATATGTGTGTATATATTAGGTGTATTACTGAAATTTCTTATTAATATTACAATTTCTTATTGTTGTCATTGAACCACAAAGTTCAGGTCTTTATTTATTATTATTTTTAAATAATTTGAAAGTACATACAAAAAAAGCATATGTATACTCATTTAACACTACACTTTCCAATAAAGCACCAGGGCTTTGACTGGTTATGCCAAATGACATTAAAAAAATAATCATTTGTCATGTATTTTATTTATATATTATTATTAACTTGGAAACATACCTTATTCTACAATATACAATTACTACATGGTCAGGTCATAGCACTGATTATGTGCAAAAAAAAATTAAGTATCATTAAATGTATTGCAAGTCCAGTGTATGTAAATTAAACGTAACATATTTTTTATTATTGATTATTAAATTAAAAACGACGTGTACCAACTCATTTTTGTCTATTGTTATTATATGTGTGTTATGCAGTGTGTGAACAATGAATGGGACTTTTATATTGGGACTCATTTACATTTTATATTTATTTACAACAGATGCATTAATCTAAAGTGACAATGACTATTTTTGAATAACCGAGTTAAAAGTCTGGCTGAGGGGGCCAACAGTGATAACTTGGCAGTAGTAAGGCTTGAACCGGCAACCTCCTGGTCTCTAGCGCAGCCCATGAGTTATGTGTGGTAGGACTGTAGACAGCAGGTAGTAATTACTTCACAGCAAGTGAATTTCAACACTGTAGTCTGATGTGTAATGTTACCAGGATCACTCATCAGGGCTGTTTTGGGGTATCAACAATCTCTAAATTGTGATCGCAGCTTCTGATCTGTTGTCTGGGCACTATGGTGATCACTAATGTCAATGACTAAGGACCCGGTAATGTGTCTAGTGTGAACATCTGTTTTTCTACTTGGTTTCAAGAATGTAACAAAATATAGTTGTTTGAAGTTTGAAATGTTATTACTGAGATGTGTAGTATTAAAAATTTGCTTTACTACAGTACGGCACTAGATGAAACATTAGAAGTGTAACTCTCACCAGCATGCAAGGCATATAGCATGTAAGATATATGTGAGAAGGTACATTAACAACAATGAGTGACAAAGTCCTTCGAGAAGAACTCTTTTAACCCCCTGAGATATCTTCCTGTATGAAACAGGACTGTGTTGAAGCCGTGAAGGACACCCCCTCCTGTAGCATTTCCTCTGCATGTGTCTCATTGTGAGAGCATGACCTACAGCATAATACCAGACAGGGGAAGCCTATTCCGACTCCATTCAGTTCTCCTTCAACAGGAGCAGATTGATGGTGTGAAATGATGGGTAAGAGGTTTCCGTAAGCCACCCCCCAAGAAGTGGTGTTACATCGGGATCAGTGGGTGTGTGAGAAAGACATTATGATTAGTACTCACATGACTTGGAAGGGACAGTTAGGAGTGTGGACGAACTTCAGCTCACGGATGTTTCTTTGCGGGACTGTGTTGACTGTGGAGCGACACCAGCATCTTTCCACCAGACTGATAGGCTTGGCTGTGTAGGGTTAGACGGACAAAAAACATATCGTTACAGACAAAGCTTATGTCAATTTGGGATCTGTACACAAGTTTTGTAAAGAAGGGAGTACAGATCCAAGCAGACTTATAAAAGTTACAACAGTTGTTACAATTAATAATGTATTAACAGTATTAACGTTTTATTAAGTTGCATTGCATATTGAAAAACATCTCCATTAACAAACGTAGAACTCTTAAACGCTGCACTTATTAGGTTATTTAAGTAAGACGTCTTGCTGTTTTCTTATCTAAACAATGCATCATGGTAAATTCCTGACTCTAATAAAATACAATTTCACTGAGCTCTGATGAATTCAGAGTGATGCCTCAAGCACCCTATTCCAATGCCTCACCAATCTGTGGGTTAATTTATTTTATTTTTAATAAAGTAATTTTGTAATATAATGCATGCATTGCTTATACAATGTGAACTCGCACTTACATTGTTATGATATTTATTGTCAATAACATGTATATTAGTGAAAATTGTAATAGTTCTGGTGGTATTTATGGTAATTATGACTTTTATTTTAAATGGCAGCCCTTAGAAAATTCCACCTGAAATGCAATGTCATATTGTGCTTATCACAGCCGGTTAAGAAAGATAAAGACAATATCAATGCAGTATAAGTTTTCTGGATGTCTTATTAATAACGATAAAACACAATAAGGCCTGTATATTGTACAATAACATCTCTAATCAACTGATTGTTCTAATCAACTGTTTGTAAATGTTTTTTTTTTCTTTTTTTACATTTCATTCCTTGATTTCATTCTCACCAATTTGTCCTTCTGGCACTAGTGGTAATTACCGAACTCTACAGAGGTATTTGGCCTTTTGCTTTCAAGTATAACAGAGAACAGATGTTCTTAATCAAAGAGAGACATAATGATGTTAAAAAGTCATTGTGGTTGGCATGCTTGCAGAAGTAAAGGAAATATAGTAGCAATGCAAACTGTTTTTATGATGCTTGTTAGACTAAATGATTTAAATAAATACTATTGTTCATTTATAATAATACCAGTCCAGTCCTGATCCACACACGTTCATTATTCGTGGTGCAACATGTATGTTTATTGTCCAATACACAGTTTCTGAGTTTTGTAAATGTATTCTATATGATTATATAATTTGCCCAGTCGAAGACTGGATAGTGAAATTTGCTAATTGGTTAAAACACAAATCAACTGGACTAATTATTATACTTTTGTACATTTTTAAATAGTAATTGTTCTAGCTCAAGATTACAAGTGGCAATTCATTCCTGTTTAAAGAATTGGTCTGGGGTGTGATGTACTTAGACTATCAAACACACACGTGCGTAACAACCTGCAGAGAAAAGACTAGAAATAATAATAAGATCTGTCCAGCTTAAGGCAAACGTTCAGTCTAAACAAATTATCATAAATCAATAATACGTGCACAAGCAAAGATGCAATTATAATAAGAGCATTTACGCACAAGTGTCCAAACGGCACTGCGCAAAAGACGCACCAGAGCAGAGGCTTTAAACGTTTTAACGTTCACGGTCAGACTGTGATTCTGACTAAAACTTTAAAAATAAGAATAAAATATATGTGGTTTTGGAATATTGGATATCCTGGTATAAACACAAGGTGTGAAGTGAGCGCCGGGATCACTAATCCATCCTGTCCGGCGCACGTAGGCTTGACGGGACATGTCCCCCTCACACCGGGGCCGAGGGTGAGAAGTACCTGTGCTAAATCGGGCTTCATTTTCAGACAACATTAAAAATATGCTAATGCAATGCCAGGTGATCTGTTCATATTATTATGCAAAGAAGAAACGATCAGAGCCTGTGCGCTTTTGTTTGGCTGAAGTTCAGACTGGCGCTATCGCTCACCCCCTGCCCCTCTGCTGTTTTTGTTCTGGCCCCTAATTTGTGGGTAATTAAAAGGAAAACAAAGAGAGTGACAAATACACACATTAATCAGAGACTTGGGCTGCACGTAGGATCTGCAGGAGGTGTCCTGAACCAGGTGGCATTTATTAGAAAATGGGACTTGCTGATATAATAATTCTAAATTTATTATATTACCAGACATTGATTATAATGCTCATAATATCATATGTGTACGTTAGAATAGACCATGTCTGCCCAAATGTAAAAAAATGATTCCTAGCCATCATATTAAAATAAAGCAAAATCTTCAATAATATAACCCAGCATCACTAATCAATCAATTAACTGCATAATAAATAAATAAAAGATCATAAGTACTCACCATCAGTCTGAGAGCAGTATAAAGTCACCGTTATCAAAACTGCTGTTAGGATTATTTTCACATCCATGTTGTGTGTGGAATCAGAGATGTGATCCAAATCCGATCCTTATAAACTCGTATTACAGTCGCACTGTGTGTGTGTTACAAAAGCAATGAGCATGTTCGCCTGTTAAACTCACCCATGACCACCCGGCACCCCCGATCCTGCCCCCTTACACCCGAAAAGTGGGCGTTTCCTTTCTGGTTTACCGCCTCCTGTCCTATAACCCCCCACCACCACCACCACCACCACCACCACCACACACACACACACACACACACCCACACACACACACACACACACACACACACACCCCCACACACACACACACACACACCCCCCCCCCCCCCACCCACACACACCCACACACACACACACACACACACACACACACACACACACACACACACACACACACACCAAGAAATATATTTTGTATATTATATATCTGTATAGTGATAAATAATGCATTTAAAGTTGACAGTTGTGAAATAAATTCCTTAAAACCTAGTATTATCGATCATGTACACAAAAATCAGGGATACATTTGATGATTTTCTATTTTTGTTTCTGACTTTTAACTATCTGTGATGTAAAAATGTAACACACAAGTGGATCCTCAGTCAAATGAAACCCAGCTTCACACAGATAACCATCCTGGATAACCAAATATTAGCTTTTTCATTTTGGACACATGAGAAGAACCATTGCAAAGGTCGATTAATAATATTTTAAAGAATAATCAATGAACCATGGAAAAAAAAACTACATACAGTTGGACAAGTGTAGAAAAAACACTAAGTTTTTGTATTTTTTATATAATTTTTTATATAATCATAATACATTTTATTTGCAGACGTCTTTAAAGAGACTCAAGATCACCTTACATCCAAGAGATCCCATATAAACTTTTGTATAATGTAGTATGATAATGTTTATTATTACTTCTGCAAGATTATCCGGTAAATGCTGAAAATGTAGAAGTTTGGAATTTTTATTCCTATCAACTACTTTGTCTTTGTCTGGTTCATCCTCAGTCAATAGAAAAAACTAGACACAGGCAAAGTAATACCCGGGACAAGGCACTAATCCACCACAGAACATCTAAAACAGTGTACCCTTGTCTAAAAAGCTAACTAAGCTTGACCCTAATCTAAACCTGAAACACTCTGACCGTCATTACATGGTCACTTGGCAAGCATGGGTGTGAAAATACTACAGTTTCCATTGTAATTAATCGTCAGCTTAAACTTACCATTAAATCTTAAACTGGGAGGACTTGGGATGGAAAAGAAAAGGGAAAAGGAGGATTAGGATGTACTGTATAACATGAGACAGATGTGCGATTGGTTTCCAGGAGTACATTTGCCGTGTGCCAAGCCATTCTCTTGAATCAATCTGGACAGAAGAGGAAAGTACATTGCCCAGAGGGGACTGAGCCAGCTTTTCTCACAGATTAGTAAACGCTCTACCTTGTAAGACATAAGTTTAAACTGTTTAAACTGAAGGATACTTTGGCGATATAGACCACACCAATATTACAATTGAAGTCAACTTTATTTATTTATATAGCTTTTCCCAATAGATATTGTCTCAAAGCAACTTAACAAAATGCAGGACGAACAGAAACCCCTGTCGAGCAATTCGAGGGCGAAAAAAAAACTCCCTGAAAAAATTACAGGAAGAAACCTAGAGAGGAACCAGACTCAACAGGGCTCATCCTTCTTGGGAGTATAAATATTAAGGCTGTCCACAACCAAGGATTTTGTTGGTCGACCAGTGGTCGTCATTTACTTCAACGAATCGACTAATAGTCGACTAAAAATACCATTTAGACCGGGATACATATTTGTGAAGTTTTACCTTTAATGCCGGGCT
>JAOUQU010000030.1:4021859-4045978 GCA_028566735.1 Ammoglanis amapaensis
CGTCAGGAAGGGCATCCGGATGGAAAACTCTGCTCCAAACATTAACGTCCTACCCCAGGAACTGGGAAAACGGACGAGAAACGAATAGATAGAGATTTATATTCAAAGCATATTCTGATTACAGTTTACATTGGCGTTTATTAGTATTTTATTAAAGTTATGATATACACATTAGTTACATTCATGATAGAAACTGTAGTGACTTGTTACTAAAAGTTCATCACTTCACAAGAACCTGAGCATTAGAACTTAGCATTAGATTTACATTAGAACCATAAAGTCATAAAGACCTCAAAAACAATTATGACCAAGTATGAATATGAATTATCTATGTAAGACCCTGTAACCCCTGCTCCTTCCACCACCACATTTTAATGTACAAATTAAAATGCTAAGACACTTTAGGGTTTCAGGCCCACAGGTAGGTATTGCAGGTAGGTATATAATGATTCCCTCTACCCAAAATGCCATACGATTTACGATATTCAGTACACTATATTATTCTTTCTTTATTTAAATGGTGTAACTCAGATTTCGGCTCTGATTATTACAGTCCTCGTGGAGAAATGAACGAAATGACTCTTTGTGTAGAACTGTCATATAAGAGCAAGAAGGTCCTGGGTTCAATTACCAGGCCCGGGTCCAGATATGATGACCTTTTACATGATGGAGATTGGGATGTGGTATTGGAGTACAATTCAGATACACAATATGATGTAAGACATACAATATACATTTGGCGTTGTTAAACAGATTTAGGTAGGTTTACTTTCTAACAAACATCCTGATACAGTCCACTGACTAACTCTGTTACAAGTTCTGTAGTTTTCAAGACTATTGGAATTCTAGAAGCTTCAAACTGTTAGGTACATGCTTGGGCCAGTAGCACCTCTGACCATATTTAAGGAAACGACACAGACGTAACAACAATTACTTAAGGAATGTGCCACCATCTACTGGTACAACCTAAAAGTGAATATGACCACAACACTTACACTATATTACCAAAAGTATAATCACATTCTCATAAACTTAATCCATAGGGTTCAATATGACGTTGGACCCTCCGCAACCCCTTTGCATCTAGAACACCTTTAACTCTTCTGGACAGGCTGTCCACAAGTTTCAGGAGTGTGTTAATAGAGATTTTTGACCATTCTTCAGAACTGCATTTGTGAGGTCACATACTGATGTTAGATGAGAAGGTCTGGCTCTCAGTCTCCATTCTAATAAATTCCAAAGGTGTTTCTATCAAATTGAGGTCGGGACTCTGTGCAGGATGGTCAAGTTTATCCACACACATATCGTGTACAGGTGGAATCCTATCACAGCTCCTCCTCCACGCTGGAATTTACTGAGATCCTGAGAGTGACTCTTTCATAAACGTTTGTAAAAAATATTCTGCATGCCGAGGTGCTTCATTTTATACACCTGTGTCCATGGAAGTGATTGAAACACTCGATTCCCATCATTTGGACGGGTCAGCGAATACTTTGGGCAATATAATGCATGTTGGTCATAAGAGGCAGAGAAAATAAACTAATTATATACAGAGGTGCACAAATCATTTGTATTAAGTTGGCTTCTGATAACTGGAAAACATTCTTTTAAGAGAAACTGCAGTGCACATACAGAATAATCAAAACCTAATCATTCCCTCATATTTAAGGGTTATCATTTCTCTAACTATATATTTTATCCGGTCCACATTTGTCCTCAGTCTGTTTGGATGTGTTTCTAACAGCTTTGCTCATTTAGACTGAGGGATGACTTTCACCGCTTGAGTTCTGCCAAACTTTATTTAGAGCAGAAACAGATTGCTCTATTTACCAAATCAGATTTAAGCCAAGGAACTGACATGAACAAGTTACGGGTCCTTAAGTCTTTAAGAGTACTGATGTGGTTACAGACTTGCCATACTTCAGCTTTATACCTGTTAGAACCAATTTCTTATGTAAATGGTAAAGTGCCCCAAGCAGTTGGCGCTACTTTCATATTTAAATGTAGAACTGTATCTGTTACATTACCTGGTCCAGTATGTATTAACTTGAAGTTTTCATCTTTAAATTGATTTCCATAAATAGATTTTCCACCAGTGCCATTATTGTGTGTGAAATCTCCACCCTGTGAGCAAAAGAGAGCATTATTACCTAGTAATACTGACTCGCTCAGTTAGAAACTCCAAAGCCCTGACTGACTTTTCCACAGTCAACGTATCCACAGTACCACGCATAAAGCCCTAGTGAAAAAAACATGCTGGACAATGTTATATTAGTTATAATCACACAACTAAAGAACTAAATCACACAATATGCATGACAATGAGTGCAGGTTAGTCACCCTCAGTGGTAAGAATCACCCTCCAAATCATTACAAATAGAATTTTGGATTTATTACTACTTCTGTGACTCGTTTATACTGTTTTGTCAAATACTTTGTCAAAAGAGGTTGGTGGCCTTTCGTATGCTCGTGTAATTTTAAACAACAGCATGTTATAAAGACGTACCTGACACATGAACTCAGGAATGATTCTATGGAAGACTGAACCCTTATAGCCGAACCCATGCTCGCCTGTACAGAGGGCTCGAAAATTCTCTGGAAAAAAAAAATCATTCTACATGGACATTTTAAAACAGATAACGGTTTATTACACACATATGGATAAAATATCCAGACCTACCTGCAGTTTTGGGAACAACCTCTGCATTAAGCTGAATTAAAGACAAGTAGTGTTTAATAAGCAGCCACAAATTTTACATGAGTATTTAATTTATTCTGTACAGTGAGAGAAAATGAGTGTTTTATTATTTAATAATGCGCATGTTCATTTAAGTATGGGACTATGTTTCCATAAAAGGTCTTTAGACTTTGTACTTCTAAAATAGAACAGACACTATGTATTTATACACTGTAAAAATGTTATGTTAAAAATAATTTAGACACGAGTGATTAATAATTGAACTGTTTAAAATATCTTCGAGTCACAACTCCGTGTCACTCATTTTAGTTAATGGCTTCGCTAATACTTTAAAGATTAATCAGAAAACATAAAATATATAAAGAGTAACATTATGATTACTAGGTAGTGTTGATGCTATTAAACTGTAATAGAACTTGTCTAAGCAAAATTAAAAAGTTGATTGAAGGCAATATTGTTTAGTTCTACGGTATTAAATGTGTTTCGAGGAAAATATAAATAAATACAGGTACCAGCGACTCAACCCATCCCAACGACACATGTAGGTCCACCAAATCCTGCCAGATTCTGCAGTTACCTGGTTTAAACACCTTAAAATTCTTTGGAATTTGAAGATTATCACAATACACAAATATAAAAATATTATAAAGCTGGAAATCAATAAAAAAATACAGCAGCTGGTCAAAATAAGTACTTAATTAAAAATTGAGCCTTCAATAGTTCTGAGACTGGTAATCATTGAAGGGTATTTAGTTGAAAGAAAGCAAATTTGATTTTTGAATATGAACTTATTGTTTTACTTTTTAATGTTTTGTGTTTAAACAGCTCTTGTAATGATTTCCAGTAGACTGAATGGATTATATCATAAAGTGATCCACCTAACTATTGTTAGATGTTCTTGGGTTTAGTAAAGCAAACATCTGTAAACTATTGCTAGATAGATAATAGATAAATCAGGATAAAGACAGACAGATATATCAGACTGACAGACAGACGTGTATATATAAATAAACCGATAAACAAAAAGATAAAGTAGTTTATGGCTAGTATACGCAAGGACATTGATCAGTGAGTGCAGGTTAACACTAGAACTGACGTCATAAACTGTTACAGAAATGATGGTAACCGAGTTGGTAACGGATCGGTTTCTTACTTCAATAACGATTCTCCCGATCAATTCTGCATCAGCTGCAATGTCGAGAAACACCACGGGATTCATACTGGGACCTGAGAGCAGTTTTCTAACCGCCAGAGCGACTGAGCAGTGTTTTAAACGGTTCTTTATCTGTAACATGGTGACGATAAGTAAATAACAACAGGTTAACTTTGTTTATAGTATAAATAAGAGGGTGTGTGTGTGTGTGTGTGTGTGTGTGTGTGTGTGTGTGTGTGTGTCGTCACCACCGAGTAAGTTTGCTTGCGGGGATAAAACAACATCGCCCTCACTTGGTTGACTAAGACGTTACAACTGTCTGTCGACAACATAAAATTCAAAATAAAAGTTTAAGTGGGCGCTTTATTTAGAAAAGTATTAAAATATTGTATATATTAATATTCATAATTAAAAGAATGCAAAAAGCAGGCATGTTGTTGCGAGGAACGTTGTATTCTAGCGGTTGAGGTTTTGGTTGTTTATATCAAATATATAATTACGTTTTACAGCTTTGGTAATATAAACCAATAAGCTAATTGTTGAATAAGCAGAATCTGTCATTAGAAATCACCATGCTGATATAAATAAATAAATAAATGGTTTGGGTTTTTAGCTGGTTTAGCTGATTAACCATCTTGGTTATGCTAGTCAGGTTTGGACTGTAATAAAAGGAGTCTTAATGCCAATAAATGTGTACAATGTATTTAGTATAAAGATGTGTATTTCTTTTTTTTTCTTTTAGTTGTAGTCTTTAGTTCTAGAAGTGTTGTCTTTGTATTGATTGCATGTATTTATGTAAGAGATCAGACGTCCATTTTACACTATCAGTGTCGACTAGTCCACAACCGATGACACAAGACAGATGGGATTAAAGAAAGTTGATGCCCCTATAAAAACAACCATCACAAATTAATGTCAGTGTAAAAAGTAATGCAACTTAATGATGTTAATGACATTTGAAAGATTGGCAATACAATTTGTTGCTATTGTTTTTACCAAATCATGAATACGTTCATTTGTATACAACATTATTGTGATCACTATTACAGATGACCTATAGGAGCCATTTTCTCATATGGTCTACAGAAACACGCACTCGTTAATTTACTTCATTTAATTAGTCACTTAGCTTGAATAATTGCGAACAAGCTTCTCGATGATGTCAGTTTCAGCAACCAGATCAAAAATCATAAACTATTAGGATAGAAACAAAAACCTAGACAATCATGACACAATGATACAGTATATTTCAAGTGCTGCTTGAGATCATGTTCTGCTTCTGAGATGACAAGATTGTGGGTTTTATTTTTTTATCTTCTTCAGATTTTGTTCAAACTTCACATTGTGTGCTGACTGATCCTTTAAGCACCATTATCTTATTTGTTTAATCAACACTTCATTTTTATCTCGGATAATCCTCCTTTAAACACAAGGATTACCAGCTTTACTAAATGTTTAACCTGGTCAATGTTCGCCTCTTTAAAAAAAACAGAAACCACACATTTTAATTAATATTCTAGGATTTTATATGAATCAAATACATGTACTGTATTTCATATCTGAATCATTTCAGATGATCTTAGGCATTAAGCATTACCACAACAGAGATCCATATCATTGATTTGGCTTTTTTTTAAATACCAGATGCTCTTCCTGACACAACTCTCCTATTTATTTAGACTTATGACAGCCACTATGATTCACTGATTTGCACATCCTTGTAACTAAGGTGGCGCCAAGCTGACTGGGCACGGTAAGTTTTGAAGTGGACTGGCATGCTGTTTTATATCTGCCTCATGATTTACTAAGATGTAAAGTTGGTCATCGTAAACGAAAATATATGAAAGATAAGAATATGTTTGTTTTTTTTAAATAAAGAGTAAATTTAGTTTTTTAAACTTCGTTCAGTAAAACACAACTTCTACACACTGGTGAAAACACACTAAGAGGCGGAAACACTAAAACACACTAATGTGATGTGGTGGGCAGCCCTAGCTACAGTGTAGCTGTAGCAGTTATGGGTTCTGTGCATTACTCAAACGCTCTTCAGTCATTTTCTGTCGACATTCGGATTTGAAGCGGTAACATTCCAGATCACAAACCCAGTTCTTTAACCAAGACTACAGATGCCACAAAGATCCAGTAGGAACTGGCTGTGTTTATACAGTTCAGATTTAATGGTATCTGAGTTCCAAAAAAGCTTTAAGAGGAAAAAGGCTTTCATGTGGTGATGATGTGAAAGCATTTTTTTTTGCTGGTGGCATTAAAAAGCTAGAAAAGTGGTGATTAGTTTTTAAAATTCATAATAAATGTAGTTTAGAAGGTGTGATGTAGTGGGAGATTTGTTTTACAAATGAGTTCCCAATAATTAGTGTAGAGGTATGCTATGCTTTGCTGCAGATTGGGATCAAGTCCTGGATGTGTTACATTTGCAGTATTATTGTATTACTTGTGGTGTGTAATGGAAGATCTGGTTTAAAATTGGTCCGCAGTGTGAACGGAAATTTAAAGCAGACAACAAAGTTTAATGATGGTGTTTCATCTGAATACATATTTATTAGATAAATATTAGGATGTCACAGCATCTAACTACATACAGTTTTGCAAGACTAAAAATCACAATTAGTTCTTTTCTTCTGAACAGTTTAGAATATGAAATGATTGTACACAGAATGTACAAAAAGAAAACAAAAAAAAAAACAAAACAAAACAAAAAAACTGCCACTTTAGGTGCCAATCACCTCAGATTGTACCTTTCCCCCGCTGATCATGATATCAAAATTGTACAAACTGTAAATTTGGTTATGTTTTGGAACCACTCCAGGTTCTGCACCCCTGTCTTTGACATTATTCCCCAGGATTTTCTTCACTATAGTTTGTAGCACCTTATAGAGTACACAGGCAATGAAGCAATACACTGAAGCTAAATACACAAAGGTGAAAGTATGTCTCTTTGACCCCCCCCCCCCCATTCCAATTACTGTTACATAAGGGAATTGGAAATATTTTACATAAGTAAACAGAAAAAATGGAACGAGATTCCACAGACGCTAACAAACACAGATTCATTTTATCCAATCCGAGTCTGAAAGGAGGATGCAAGCTTTACAAATTCTAAATACACAATGCACATTCCCCTGGGGGAAATGAATACATTTCTGTTAACGTGACTCTATTTGTCATTTACATATGTACATGCATCCCTAAAATCACCTGCTCGGGGCTTTCTTTTAGAACATATCTCATCGGGGCTGAATTGGTGACAATATTGTATTTCATTTTTCTCAACCACCATTTCATCTCCACTTCATCTCCCACTTTTTTTTTTTTTTTTTAAAAAAGAACCGTACAGCTACAGTAAGCAACAGGTCTAGAATGAGAACTAAACTCTTAAACCTGCAGTAAAAGCAAAGCATGAGTGCAGAGTTCAGTTCTGTTTCAGTCTATACGTGTCTACGACATGAGAACCAAAATGTGGCAGTGCATCAGTTCAAAAAAGGCAAATTACAAACCAACCGCGGCTACAGACTAAACAAAAAAACAAAAAAAACGTCCCGTTCGAAAGGATCGTCTATACATACGTGAACAGCAAAATTGTCTGGAATATAAAATAATTTAAAAGAAACATTACAGAAACAACATATATTGAGGATGGCATTGGACTAAGCATCTGTAAAGCTCAAAACACGGCTGATCGAGCACAGACTCCGAAAAACAAATGCACTGATGTTTTACAGAAGGGAATTATTACACGATCAGGGCTGATGCATGTTTTTGCAATTCTTATTAATAATACAACTGCTTCATAATAATCTGATTTTTATTGATGTTTGACTAAAACAATTTGGACTTACTCAGCCCAGAAAATATACACACTATAAATTCTTAAAACCTTTTTTGATAGGACAAATGAGGTCATAATCTTACGCACTCAGGTTTGTGTTCCTGCCCTATGGACCCATTGTGACCCTTTGGATGATGCGGGTACTGAAGATGGACAAATGGTGTCTAGCTTATGTAGATCTGTATTATATATGTGTATATATATACACACGAGAAACTGAAGACTAAAATTACTGCTATATAAATGCTGAATGATGATGTATCGGGAAAGGCACAGTGGCGAAGTATATAGTGTGAGTGCTGCACAGCTGGAACCGCTGGACCTGGGTTCTAACCTGTCTGTTCTGCTGTGAGGTTTCCACCAACGTCTTGAAGATGTGGCTGGGTGGATTTCCTTGTTTAAATAGATAAGTGAGGTTGTGATGTGTCCAGTGTTTCTGAGCAGCTTGAGGATGGCTAAGAATGAGTAACTTTTATGGTCCTTGTTTGGTATGTTCTCCTTATCGACATAAGTTTCAACTAAGCATAGGGTTTCCTACCAGCATGAAAATAAAAGTATCCTGGCTCTTTTAATTAGTCTCTGTGTGTGTGTTTAAAGCTCTGTGATGAATGATCTCCCTCTCAATGATGTGCTGTAGTCCAAATGATGCAGATACCTTAGATGATTGAATGATAGTGCATGGCTCATTAATACGAATGGAAAGAAAGGTGTGACTTAGCATTACTAGCCTAATACGTATTTAGTTAGGCATGATGCATCTGTGGGTAACTGTACCTGTACAGTTTCCAGTATGGGTCCGGGGGTCTTTTTGTAGTGTACAGTGTAATGCAGTTACCAATTAGAAAAAGAAATAATCAGGTTGGATCACATGATCAAATGATGATGTAGAACTTTGGTCATCCATGGTAGTTTATCATAAAACACACACACTGTCTATTAGTTACAACAACGGGAAACGGTGCGATATCGTTTACCCGACATCATAGTTCTTTTTCAAGATATTGAATAACAGGACAGAAAACACATCTGGAAAAAGAAGTCTTGGCTTGGCTGTAAAACATCAGGACGTTGGCACAAGTGCACATGAAACACTGTATGCACACTGAGAACAAAACGGGTAAAAGACTTGGTAGGTCCGGGTCAAAGCTCATGCATTTATGAAGAAACAAGTGATGGACAGTGCTGATGTTTAACACTCGATCTACTTTTTAAAAGTGATTCTATGATGCCATATTTCATAAAAAAATGAATTGTATTGGGCACTGTAGGATTCACTAGAGATATGGAGATTTGTATAAGATACAGAGCTGGTTACCGATGCACAATGTCAGGCGTACAAAATTGATATGTCGGTGAAAATCTGAAATCACAACGCCTGGAGGAATTTGCTTTGACTTGATTTGTGTACAACACACATGAATCTGATGTAGAAAACGATATAACCACACGAGCACGGCTGAGACGGTAGTACGGCTTTACTCTGATGCTAATCCTCTGTGAATGTGATTCCGTTTTCAGTCTTCCTGCTGCAGTTCTGACGAGCGTTGTGCTTTTCTCAAAGGATTTAACTCGACAAACAATGAAGACATCCAGCTGACAGGGATCTGGGAAGCCGTGGTTATAAAGGCTGGAAGAACAAACCTCATAGAAACACACACAAGCCAGTACGGGAAGTTTTTCTATCTTTTTTGGATTCAGGTCTCGATTTTCACAAAAGGAAAACAAATCTGAATAATAATAATAATAATAAAAAAAAATGCTACAACACTTTCCTAGTGAGCACACGTTCAGTTCTGTGTGACATATATTCATATAGACTGATTATAGCTGCACAGTTTTTTTTTCTTTTTAGTATTGAAAGATATCACTTTAGTGCCAATCAACGTGGCTACATGTGTGGAAAAGGAGGTCTGTAAAATTAGGAGGTATTTACAGGAGTCGGGGCAGAAGGAGACGAGTGTTTTGCGGTTATAAAGTACTGGTCTGGTGCTCGGGATTTCTCAGTTCCTGACGGCCAAACACATCAGTGCCTCTGCTAAATGTGGAGTAAGGAAGTCAGTTGTTTTCGAAGAGAGACAGCAGGTCATCGTTGCTGTTGCTCGGAAGGTCAGGAGGGTCCAGGTACGACAGTAGCTCGTCTGGGTTGGCCAGCTCGGGCAGTAACTGTACGAGAAGAAAGATGATGGGACAATAATGATTAAATCTGATGGATGAAAAGTTTCATATGAAAAGTCATTGGCATTTGTTGTTGCTGGTTGGGGGACTGGACGATTTTCCAAGCCTCAGCACTGCCACAATATATTTACAAGAAGTTAAAAAATATGATATTCTTTTAAGATTTGAAATACTTTTTTTACCATCGTGCTTTTTAATACACTTAGGAATTATTCATCCACATATACATCCAGTCTGTGCAGTAAAAACAAACTCTAGTGAACACACATAGTAGTAGGGGGCAGTATTTACCACATGTGTCTGGCACAGTGGGCAACCCTTAGCCACGGTGCCCAGGGATCAATTTGGGGGTTCTGTGCCTTGCTCACAAGCACTTCAGTCACAGGCAATGCATTTAATAATACATTATTAATGAATTGGTGTGTGTGTGTGTGTGTGTGTGTGTGTGTGTGTGTGTGTGTGTAGCCTGCAACAGATTGTTCAGGTGTTTAGTTTATTCGCCCTAGCTTTCAGTGTTAGTAAAACTAGACACTGCAGTAAGTTCTGTGCAGAGAAATGTAAACCTAGTATATTAATAGAAACAAGGTAGTTCATACTGGTCTGGTACTCTCTCTCTCTCTCACTCTCATGTCTTGCACAGACATCTAAATATGTTTGGTACATCTTGCAAAAATGAAAAGACCAGAGAAATGAACATTACTTACATCCAGAGACGGCTCGGGCATATCCGCTCCTCCCGGGCCCCCCACTTGGCCATCAGTACCTGGATTGAAAGCCAGTTCAGGGTGCGTGTGGCTGTTAGGGCCAGACTGCTGTTGTGGAGGTGGGCCTGGGCGAGAGGGCGGACCAGTCGGAGGCCCGCTGTGATGTAACGGCTGCCCCGATTGGCTGTTGGGGTGCGGCGATACATGCATACCTGGTGGCATGGAAGCATGAGGCTGCTCACCGCTTACAGGATGAGGCATCTACAGGACAGCAGAGAAAGTGACGTGTGATGGTCAGTGGGGAACAAATGAGAATAATATCTCTATATAGAAACGCTAAAAGCTTCACACACATTATATTCAATAAGTCAATAATTATTTAATAATTCCCCTCCAGGATTACATAAGGGTCACCAAAAAGTTTGGTAGTCACATACCTAATCGGAATGTGATATGAATAGCAGCATGTAATGCAGGATATTACATGCCAATCATGCAATAATAAATCATACATTAATACACCGACCGACCAACTGACCCTACCTACCAACCTACCTACCAACCTATCAACCAACCAACCTACCCACCCACCAACCTACCTATCTACCAACCTACAAACAAACCTATCTACCAACCAACCTATCTACCAACGTACCTACCTACCGACCAACCAACCTACCTACCAACCACGCTACCTACCTGCCAACCAACCTAACCAACCAAGCTACCCACCTACCAACCAACCTACCTACCTACCTATTTACCTACCTACCTACCAACCTACCTGCTTACCTACTTACCTATTTACCTATCTACCTACCTACCTACCTACCTACCAACCTTCCCACCTACCAACCAACCTACCTACCAACCAACCTACCTATCTACCTACCTACCAACCAACCTACCCACCTACCAACCAACCTACCTACCAACCAACCTACCTATCTACCTACCAATCAACCAACCAAACTAACTACCTACCAACCAACCTACCTACCAACCAACCAACCAACCTACCTACCTACCCACCTACCTACCTACCTACTTACCTACCAACCAACCTACCTACCTACCCACCTACCAACCAACCTACCTACCCACCTACCAACCAACCTACCTACCAATCAACCAACCAACCTAACTACCTACCAACCAACCTAACTACCTACCAACCAACCAACCAACCTACCTACCCACCTACCAACCAACCTACCTACCTACCCACCTACCAACCAACCTACCCACCTACCTACCTACCAACCAACCAACCAACCAACCAACCTACTTACATTTTTACCTACCTACCTACCTACAAAAAGTACTATTATAAAATAATCCATCTAAGCTGGTTACAATTTGAATGTATTTAAATAGAGAAATATTTAAGATAATTACAATTTTTAACAAAAACTAATTTTGTGTACATTCATGTCATGGTGGATTCCGGCTTTTCATTTATTTTAGCATCAAGGACAATTAATAAATGAACATCTTTAAGGTTTGTTTATAAGATATAAGGTGTATCTGTCTTTTAAAGGGTACACAGTATCAGTGTATTATTAATTTTAAAATGTCATACATCAGTCCTGAACTAACACAACTATTAGTTCTTTTTCATCTAAGCTTCCCTTTAAAACTCATATTAATACCCTGTTCCTGATGGAATCATGCTGAAAGAAGATGCTCCGTGTTCTGTAAACACTAGAGACTCTCGAACAAAACCCCCAGTGTTAAAATGAAACATGTTTTAAATGAGAGCAGCAAGACTCCGATTGGCTGGCAGCACTCTGGAGCTGATGTCAGAATTCTGGATAGATCTGCAGGCAGGTTTCTTACCGAGTCCGGCATGCCGTGACTGAGGGGTTTGTCTGGACCCATTAGACTGTTAGGTACATCAGGAGGGTGCGAGAGCTGCGGCCCATGCATGAAGTCATTCATTGGAGCCCCTCCACCGGAGTTGCCATGAGGAAAGTCGAAATTTCCATGGCCTTGGTAACTGTTGCCTAACAAACACAAACAGAGAAGCGTGATGAGAACCTGTGCGTGTAACTGTACATTTATAATAAAAACCAGTGAAAAAACAACTAGTAATAATATAATACATATTTGTTCGTTTTATTTAGTGTTGAAGTTTAGTGTTGTGCACTGTCTAGTGTTAAAATGTATCCTGGTACAGACAGAAAAGCGTCTCTTTTTGATTGATGCTGGAGCAGCCGGAGTGCTGAACTGTACCTTGGCTTGGGTACTCTGTGCTGTTCCCTCCATGCTGAGGAGGAAGGGAGGTATAGGGCGAGGGTCCCGGACCCAGCTGAGCGATCATATCCATCACATTAGGCATGATCATTTGACTGGGACTCATTGTCTTAAAGCGCTTGGCCAGAGGTCCGTCTGGATCCTCCTTTATGTGTGGGTCAGACTTTATAGGTACCGGCCGCCAACTACATGTCGGGTCTATAGTGACCTCCTCGAACTCCAAACTGAAAAACAAAACAAAGAAGCGTGACAATATGCTTATCAATACGTGAATAAAACAGAAAGGTAAAATGACATGAGGAAAACGTGTTTGTGAAGGATTAAAGTGTTTACTCGACTCATACATACTTTTGGATGGCATTGAGAATTCCCCACATGTACTGATCCACTTCCAGACCCTCCAGTAATGCAGTTTTACTGAAAACAGACCAGAGTAATAAGAAACCGTGGAACGATGATGGAAGGGAAAACCCCTTCAAGCAGTGCAACTATTAAAACAAAAAGCTGCTGAGATTTAAGAACGTACTTGCATACAGGACACCTCCATGTTCCTCTCTCACAGTTCAGCTGCAGGTACGATTCCAGATCAAAACACTGCAAAGTCGTAAGAACATGATAATCATACACACATAAAGAATCCAATACCACGATCGTGACCATAAAGCTCCTTCATTCTGTACTTTAGTTATGTTAGAACTTGACTTCTCGTTCTTTTGAATGGCAGCCAAAACAGCCAATCATCATCAAGTGCATATCATAAGCCAGAAGCATTACATTATTTTAAATGTATTTATTATTTAACGCCATACAGACCCAACAAGAATGTTGTTGTGTATATGTCAAGAATAAAAACCCAATTCAATCATTCAATGTTTTTATTGTGATAAGATAATATTCAATAAATCTGACATAAACTATATAATAAATGTTATTCATAATACGATTTAAATTTAATTCATAATATTATATAATAAAGTAATATATGTACATATTTGTTATGTTGCTTTTAACTGTGGGATATGAAATAAAATTGATTTAAATACCTATAATGTAAAATTTAAACAATTAAAACTGCTCTAAAATGTATTCTTAATATGTATTATCCTCTAGAGACGCTGCGTCCTCATATGAGGACATGACATTTCTGGTTCTCTGCACCATTCTACCTAATTTTTTAATTGTTTACTATTTGGCCTCATATGGAGACACTGCCCGTACCACCTAGTGGTGATATGACAACATAACACTCAACTAATTAAATTATTTTCAAAAGTTACTTATTTATGTACAATAACATGATCACTTTTGTTTACAGTTTCAATCAAACAGTTTTGTTCTTTGTTAGCCAATTGTTTCTTTATTTTAGACCCACTGTCTCCATACGAGGACATTGTTTTTCCCCAAAACGGCTTCATGTACACAGACAAAATTTAATTTTTATGTTTGTTAGGTCCTACTAATCACAAATAGCTAGACGAATATTAATATAAATCACCATGTGTGCTGCTTCTGGTTTAAGTAAACACACTAATAAACTGACTCATTAAACTACTAGAATAATGACAACAAACCGTTATCTCGCAATAACAGTATCGATTAGAGAACTAGGGCACTAGATAGTGTGCATACAAACCATTATAATGGACAAGCTGTAGTGAGCTATGAATGTATTTGGTATTCAGCCCAACCAATGCAAATCCGCCGATTATTATCGCAATATTTCGTAAACAGAAAGAATATTCGGCCGTAGAATTAATTAACGTACGTTATTTCATACGAAAACATCGACATAACCACTAATAAATAACACAACTCTGTTTACTCACTTGATTTCGGTCTGTACAGTCTGCTGTGAGATTCAAGAGAAATGATTCACAAACGCGAACCGATTCTCCGAACTGAATCGACTCCGTTTGAATTCGCAAAATGTACACGATTTACATAGTACATCATTTATAGCTGTTTGATTCCGAGACAGTGAATAATATGTCCATTTATAACAATTTCGAAGCGAGTTTGTCTAAATAAACATAAAACAGACGTCAATCTGTGAACATTTATACGCACAGTCAAGCGAGTAAGGATTTGAATCTCACTGCGCATGCTCAGATTCATTTGCTTAGGACGCGGTACTTTACATGCGTATAATAACCATCGTAATTTCCATAAATAGTCACTTTTATTTCTTTATGTGCCAAGCAAAATAGTCAAGAACTTCCACAGCCATCCGATTTACTGATGTCCGGTCTTAACAAAACAACAATGTAAATGTGACACAACAAAACACCCAGAAAAATAAAAGACAAACAAATCAGATGGAGGCCAGAAAATGTTCAATATGGCAACATATGTAAAAAAAAACTAAACAAAACACAAAAAATGACATTCAATAATGATTTATTTAAACATTTCATGCGTTAACATAGTAATTTAGTAGTAATTATCAAAGATATGAGTGACGTACCTACTGCATTAATTAAATAATTGATTGCTTAATGTCAGCATTGATGAAGTTGAATCGACATAATACATACATTTCAGTTTCAGTAGGATACAGGCTTACTGAATCTACGATTACTGCTGGTAAAAACATAGCCAGACATCAAAATGGGTTTTAAAAATTGATTTAAAAAATTTAAATCTGCTGAAGGAATTTAGAAATTATTCCTTTCACCTTGCCTGACATGATCATTTATTAGTACATTTGGTTTAAGTAAATAACCGTGTTGCCCGGCGATGAATAGGTACTTGTAGGGCTTTGTCCCGATGATTGATTAATGTATTTGCATTGTAAAACTGATTGCATATTCAATGCATAATAGAAATTATGCTTACGTCTTCTCAAAGTCAGCATATCACAGTGCACAACATTTACAGGCACCATCCTCCATCAATAATATGTTCACAACCTGTTACATATGAAGACTGCAGAAAGAAAACACTTGCATTAAATCTCAGATAATAAAAAAAACAACAACTAAAAGTGCATCACTTTATGGCCGAAGGTATTCGGACACGACCCAGGGTCTGCTTTTTGGGCATTCCATTAAAAAAGTGCACAGCCAATATTTTATCTAGCTCTGTCTCTGTGGCATCACAGTGTGTGTTGATTTAACGTAGGTTAAGTTAGCAGATGTCCTTTTTTTTAATCCAACATACCAAAGCTAGCTCCGAGTGTGGCAGAATGACCAAATTTCAGTAATCAGGAGTGTGTCCTCATACCTCTTAGGCATATAGTGTATGTTATATTCATGGTTCTGGAACAAACTCACCTCATCTGAGGCCAGAAAAACACACAGATGAGCCACTTCCTCCGCTGTGCACATCCTGCCTATCTTCTGCCTTGCCATGAAGTCCTTAAAGGCCTGGTAACACATGACATCAAAAGATATGATGCTCAAATCGAAACAGACTGCTGACCTTGCACCCGCGTGATGTGGAAAAACAAATCTTAGCCGTAGGCTGCATTTGTATGAATGTTCATGGAATTAAACAAAACAAGGTTGTACATTTTTTTGTTAGCCACACAATAAGAGTTCAATCAAAATCAATAGGTTTAATACACTAATTACCTGTTCAGGATCTGGTCTTGCTTGTATTCTATCTCTGAGTGATGGAGTATCAACAGTTCCTGTGAAAAAAGAATCAATGACATTTATACCGATATTTATTCCTGTCTTACACATATATTTTAACTAATTTAACTAGTCATTATGTAACTTATTCAGCAGTGTACCTGGACAGATGCAGTTGCAGCGGATGCCTTGTTCAAGGAAATCTGCAGCCACTGACTTGGTCAGTCCAATCACAGCAGCTTTAGATGTGCTGTAAACACATCTGTTCACGACACCTGGAACAATAAACCACCACAAAGTAACTTACCAACCTAAAAGGAGTGGACATACAATCCACTTCAGAGTATCATATAATAACCTGAGATTTTCTTTTTAAACAACCCATGAACAATTGCTAGTTATGAGCTATTACAGCCTAATGTGGTATTTACTGACTTCTATACAACACTTCTACACAAACATGTATGTCATAACTCAATCAGGTGTCAAAGGAGACCAATGCATGGTTGTTTGGTTAATCAATGTACAAATGAGATCAGGCAATCATTGATACCTTTGATGCTTGATGCCACGGATGACATGTTAATTATATTTCCAGATTTCTGAGCCAGCATCTGTTTAAATAGGTAAAATACAAACAAAAAATGCTCCTTACGATATTAACACTTTCTATCTAGCATGTCTGTAGTTTATGTGGTAAATCCATACACATATGATAAGGTCACCTTGGGTAGGAAGGTTTTGATCATGATATACATGCTGCGCACATTCAAGTTCATGGTGAAGTCCCAGTCAGTCTCGTCACAATCCAAAATCGTCCCATGATGCACAAACCTTAAAATAAAAGTTCATGTCAGTGTTAATCAAATCAAGGTTTATTTTTCAGATACAGAATCACACATGGTACAACCGGCAGTGAAATGCTTTTATGACTGCCAAACCACAATATAATAAAAAGAGTTACAAAGTATACATTATATTAAAATATGGATTGGAAAAACAAATAAAATTACGGACGAAATGATATATAATCTTTTATAAACAATATAAAGTAGTGATAAAGTGGCCAAAGCTGTAAAGCTGTGCAAAGAACTGAACATGGCTTGTCAAATATTTATCACAAACAGTACATACCTACACACACATAGGCATGGAATTAGTATAGATTAGACCTGCTTGCTAGTCCAAATATCTTGTGTTGTGCAGCCACGTAATACAATTAAAAACCAAAAAATACCATTTTTTTGCTTACAGACTTATTCTTTCTGAAAATACTTGCTATTGCGTCAACCAGACAGCAGAGGGCTCTTTTCAGTCGGTTATTCTGAGCACATTATATACAGGAGTTGTTCCAGTACACTAGTTTATTAGTCAAATTTCTAAAGTTGTATCTCTGCATGTTTTTGGACTGCGGGAGGAAACCAAAGTATCTGGTGTAAACCCAGACACATACAGACACTCGATACAGTGAAAAAAAGCTTAATGCTTGACGTTTGAAAGTAGTATTGAAGTATCACTAATGTAATTATAGTTTTTTATTCTTACCTCTACAATCTACAAATCATATTTATTGTCAGGCAGTGGGCTAAATTTGTGTAAGTAAAAATAGTCAACTGTTTAAAGACCCAAGCACTAAAAAAAAGGACTGAATGAGAGTAAATGCAGAGTAAAATTTGTCTGGTGCATAGCAGTTTTAGAGCTGTGTCTCAAATCTCAAATCACTTACTTGACCTCAGGGGCATGTAGTGCGGACTGAGCACTTACTTCTGAAGTGTGCACTGTCATGGGTAAGTATTGTTCCAAATGGCACATTGCATCTTACAATTAGCGAAATTCAATAAACGAGTATGAAGTGCGCAGGTCACATGACTTTTGCTGTGTTCGGGAACATTTGAGGCACGTCGGTCAGAGCTCAAATATATTAACTAATATGAAACTGGTCCAAGATGCTGAACCTCTTGGTTTGGGCTTTATAGACTAGATATATTTAAATAATTATAAAAAGTAATTTCACCCAGAGATTTAGTACAATTCAGGTGTATGATAAATAATTAAAGGAGTTGTACCCAGCCACATTGAACAATACATTCACTTGTTCAAACTCTTTAGCCAGTGCTTCTACTTGGTCTTTTTTGGTTACATCCACCACCTTAGTCTTGATTCCTAGATAGAAGTAAAGAACAGTATAGAACATTCGATTCAGAGACATTTAATTTAAAAAATGAAGCATGTGCTTATATAAAATCCAGTCTATTAATGATGTGCATTAATGGTAAGTTAACCTCCTCCAGTGTCCAAGCCCCTATCTGATAAAGCTCAAGAATTAATCCAGGAACTACTGTGATCATCACTATTTATCATTGTTACTACCTGGGGTGCCGTCCAGTTCTTTCAGTTTCTCTCCATTGATGTCTGTAGCAATGACTTGAGCTCCTTCCTTAGCAAAGGCCTAAAAAAAAATCACCAGTTTTTTTTACTTAACTTAATGCCTATTTGGTCTGTTACATGCTTCATTTTGACCAGTGAGCACATAATTATTTAAAATAAAATGAGAGTTTACATGTAAAGAATTACCACAAATATCCTCACGTAACTATTATACTAAAAACAACAATAAAGATTCCACATTAATTCGATGAACTTTCAAGGACTTCTACTGACTGGGGCTCTAGTGGGAAATTGTCAGGTGACTGATTCAAGGTGATACAATTCAAGCAACAAAGAGTTAATGACCTTGCTCAGGGGTCCAATCAAATCCTAGGGGTCCAACGCACTAGTACAATAAATGTATGATTACTAGTTTATTACCTTACCCACTGAATTACCACTAACAAGCTGAAAAGTGTTGTTCATGTGTAAGTTATCGTAATACATACCAAAGCAGCAGCTCGTCCGATTCCCTGAGCAGCTGCAGACAAAACTATAACTTTGCCATCCAACCTGCCCATGATTTTCGAATACAGGCCTGCAAGGTAAACATTAGGAATAAGATGAATTGCTGCTTTTGACCTCCTGGGAAAAAACACACAAGTACGGGAAGAAAATCTGGGAATCAAAGTCCGGATCTTCTAATATAATAGTGCTACTCTACTGTTTGAGCTCTGGCCTTAACTCAACTAATCAGTAACACCCTAGATAAAGAACACTTAAAAGGCTGCTTGTTTGGACAAATGGGGGAAACCCAGACCACAGACAGGGGGAGAACATGCAAAGTTCATACAGAAGGGACCTGTCGAGCCCAAACTGGGGAGTGAAACTATACCTGCTATACCTGCACAGTGGCAATGCTATATATCTATCTATATCTATATCTATATATATATATATATATATATATTGCACAAGAAAATGTGCAAATATAAAACCACAAGTAAATTAATTCTACAAATTATATTTTGTATTTATACATGCACATATTATTTTGGCTGTTTTATATTTGTGATATACTTAAATCTACATATATCTAGACTGTAGTAATTTAAATAAAATAGATATAATAAATTTATTTATTTAAATAGAATGCCTATATTCAGGTAAATCACGTGCTTTGCATGTAGCAGACGAGCGAAGGCTAGTCACGTGGTTAGTACAATAAAGTGATATTTATCTGTAAATAAGAAAACTAGCATTCACCGTGTAAAAGCTTTAATCCACAGTTTATTAATTTATTTAAAATAACTCTTTCATGTTTTCAAGTTTATCTTTCAAGTTTTAAAAAGTTATAAATACTAATTCATCTCTGAATAAAGCTCTTAAAAATGAAATAAATACAATAAAATCCAAGATTTCAGTTCGAAAACTAAATTATTGACAACTAGTTCTAAAAGATTAGCAACTTAACTTACCTCAAACCTCTTACAATCACGAAGATTACACAGACAGAAGCTCCTTCACATGTCAAAATAAAAGTCCTCCCATGCTCCGCTATTACGTTACTTTAAAACGTATATTTAAAAATACAAAAACAGATTTATATATTAAACATTTTTCATTTTCACCATCCTATTGACGATTTCCCCCAGTGTGTTGCCTTTTATTTATACATATTTGTATTACATACGTAACAGAAATAACAGGTAGTACAGTACTGTAAATTAGTGATGTGTAAAATTTACATCGATCCGATATCAGGGATAAATCATCTAACTATGAAGTTTCTGTAACTAGTGTGTGTGTGTGTGTGTGGGGGGGGTCCTACGGGTTTTACTGGTTTCCTCTGTACTACGAATGTATATTTGTCTGTATACAAAATATTTAAATAGAGTAGAATGATTATTGTAACAAAAATATACATAAGCATTAGTTAAATTTTTTGTATGGTATCACCATAGAATCCTGTCATAGTAAGAACACCATTATTACAATAGTTGCAACTAATTGGCACCACTGTAGTGTAGTAGAGGAACTGAAACTACAGTATCAATCTTATTATACTTGGATTAATAAATATCAAGACCATCTCATGTGATTTTCTGCTTCTGCAAAAGCTTTTGGGGGTAACATGTAAATGATGCTCTGTTAACATCTTGTGCATGTTCTCCCTGCATTCTGCTCATGTTCTGATCGGTTGTCTCAAATAATCAAAGCTGCCATCAAATGTTTTGTTCAATAACTCCAACATAACATCAGCTGCAAGTGTCAAATGAACTTTTTTTTCTGGTTTATAATGATAGAAGAAAGAATCTCTATTTCATTGTGAATTTGTGCAAAGATTCATACTTGAATTAAAAAAACCTAACTATTTAAAAAGTAACTGTTTTTGGCAGGTAAGCTTATTTGTTGAAGCATTACCATTTACTTAGTTTGAGCTTGGAGAAGCTGAGTCTGAGCTACTGAATGCTCAGCGTAGTAATGCTTAGTGTATGACAAAAAATATGAATAAAACATTAATCATTTTACTTCCCTTTATTAAAACCTCTTGGTTGTAAAAAAACAACATTTCTGAAGTCTGTATAGGAACAGACTCGTTTTGTCGGACAGACTGATTCGTACCACCATATGGCAGAATTTCTATTAGGTGTGGAAAAAAAGCTTTAATGGTTTATTGATTAAATGAATGGGAGTTGTAAAACAGGACTGTCATCCCTTCTGCTTCGATATCACAGCCTGGCTTTTGATAACTTAATTTATTTGATTTTGGTTCCATTACTGGATTCATTTGGCACATGGTGTGTGTTCTCAGAGCAGAGATAAAGACATTTGCAGTCAGAAATTAACAGCCTGACTGGGAAATCAAACCAGGAGCCACGAGGCTATAATGCTTACAAAATATGATTGAATAACCTTTTATGAAGAACATTATGTTGTTGGTTTTCTCATGTAATTGAGTTGTTTCAATGATGAACTTCACTTACGCAGAGGGGGATGCTCTGCTGTCCTTAAATCTCCTCCTGTAAAACTACATAATAAAGTTTTAATAGGTGCCTGTGTGAGACAGGGGCCTATTATGCTAAACCATTTTCAATGAGATCCAGGTCAAATCTCTGGAAGGACATGATTTGGTGCACAAAGCCCCTGTGATAGATTGGCACACTGCCCAGGATTTCCAGTCCAATCGATATTTGCTGGGAGTGTCACTACAATAAAATGGCTACATTAAAAATGTTATGTAGTTTAAAGAGTTGTCAGTGCCGAATTTTGTATTTGCATCAGCCACTGTTGTCACCAGATGAGCTATTGATGGTGATGGAGTTTCAGTACGAGCAGTTGTATCTAGTCTATATAAAAATGCCTTACACTGTGTGAACGGTACAGTGACAAGCACATACTACTTGAACATTATTAATCCAGTCAGTATGCTTCTGTATGAACAACACAGGCCTATTTTCATCTTCGTGGAGGTCATATCATTAGAGGTTCTATGCAAATTACCCTGTTGTGAGACTTTTAGTGTTTATAGGAGCATTAAATATACAATGAAATACAAAAGCACACCAATATTGAGTGTTGTATAATATTGTATAACATCACATTCGATTATGACATTTTTCTCTCTGTTAAAAGCATATTAATTTAAAACTTTTCTGGAATTATTCATGGTTAAATACTTTCTAGACATCTAATCTCTTAGATCATGGCTCTACCAGAACCGATTTCTCTATCCCTGCAGGGTTTTGCTCTTGTCTGGTGTGAACATGCTGCAACACTACAGCTCTTACAGCTCAGTAAACTAGCCTGGTACACATTTCATACTTCAGGGAGCCAGAATATCTTACTGTGTATCATCAAACTAGTTATTCTGCTACACTTGACCCCATGCTCATTGTCACTGGTGTGTTTTTCTTTATTGGCTCATCCTCAGCATCTACTCTACAAAGCGCTGTGATGAACCTTTAGGGATTGATCGGGGTCTTGTGATGCCACAGCTGTGAGGTGAAATGAAAAAGGCTCTTTAGGGGTTGGGGAACACTGGTTTGAACCAAGTGAATATAAAGAAGTTGACACCTGATGAGTCTCTTATCTGCTAGTGAGGGTGTTACTGAATATAAAAAGGGAAAAGGAAAATAATGGAAGTATAATACGGACTCCTGGACCAGATTAGCTGTTGTGACCATTAAATCCAGCAGCTAATTAAAAATACATGCAGTACTAATTTGTAATTTGATAAATCCGAAACTCAAAATCGGCACTCTTTGTACCCTAAAACTCAACATTTTCTTTAAACTTATTGAGCATGCAATAACTTGTTTCATGTGCATAGGCAAAACTAGAGATGAGTGATGTTTTGCAAGACCAAAGTGTAAAAGATGCATGTAAATTCTCATATTGCGATGGTGTTCGATTCATGGTCATGATACTTTTTGTGTGGTGTTTGCATTGTTTCCAAGTCCATGTGGGTTTCTTCCAGGGGCTTTGATTTCCTCCCACAGTCCAAATACATGCCATTGAGTTGATTGGAGATGCAGAATTGTGCCTAAGCAAAACAGCCATGGTTCCAAACCTCATCAACATGCTAATCAATACACTAGATGTGAAAGAACAAGACGATTGAAATTCGATTCCAGGAATGCAGAATCAGACACCAACCCCAGGAAATGGAGCCATGGTGTATAGGGAAGGTAAGTTGCAGAACAATTGTGTGTTTTTGTGCTATCAAAGCAAAATGTAAAGTCAATAAAGACATAACTATCACCTCATGTCCGACTGGTCAGACGCATTAAAAAACCAAAGAAAATAGCGGTCACTTCTAAGCAAATATTCCTCTCAGATGTAGGTCTAGCAATAACAATCATGTTCGTGTTAGCTTGTGCTAAATGGCAAAACACGAACAAGTTAGTTCAAGCTGAACAGTGATATAAATACAAATCTCATTGTTTGATAGTAATTACATGAAGTGGTTCGCACACACCACAAGATTCGTAGAGACTGTTGCTTTGCCATCGATAATGAAATTAAGTCATGCAGATCTGTTCAATTTGGCTAGAAAAAGGTTTCAGGATTTTCATTCAATTGGCCTGATCGAAGTCGCTGTAACTGGAAAAGTAAAGCTTTACTAAAGCTGCTGCTTATTACATGAAAAAGCTTTCTGGTGAAAAGCTTTGTACTTAGATGAAACTACAATTACATCTTTGCCAGGTGTGAATAGAAGAGCAATATGCTTAGTAAAAAAAAAGTAAAATATTTGAACCCAAGAGACTGGATCTAGTGTAAAACAGGTTGAAATAAGCAAGGGCGTAACTTTAGGTCTAACATTGGGGGGGGGGGGGGGGGGTCG
>JAOUQU010000030.1:4177901-4188909 GCA_028566735.1 Ammoglanis amapaensis
GTGCGTCATATAGTGCGGAAAATACAGCATTTAAACCGGTGTGGCCAGTATGTGAAAAATTCTTATAAACATTTTTTTAAACGGTTTTCGGTGCAAACCGGTATGCCGCCCAGCACTACCGACAAGCAGAGCATTACAATAGTCGAGCCGGAATAGGATGAGGGCTGGGACTAAGGGGCTAGGATGAGTTACTTTAGAAGCAACAATCAAGCCACATTCCATCAGATCACTTAATTATCCCTGTCTAATAAGGACTAACATGGAACATGCTCTAGAAAACTTCCTCACTTGATTGGTTTCTACACTTTGTGGTTATATGTTTGAGTCCCATACAGTGGATCATGAAAGGTCAGGTGAATATTTTATGTGACGCATATTTGAATTATAGTAATATATACTGACCATCAAATAGACCAAAACCATGCAAAGAGTAACAGTTGAATAACAGTGACTCATCAAATGTCATTACCTTTGGATTCTGCTGTAGCACCGGGTTTGTTCGCCTGACAGCATGCACACTGTTTGTGTTCAGGCTTGTTGTCAACGCTGCAAACATCACACTGCCAACTGCCTTCAGGCTTTTTAAACTTATCTCCAAACCCTAACAAGGGTGTAGTACTCGTTAATGTGGATGCAGGAGTCTGGGATGATACAGCTGCAGTCCCTGAACAAGAAACAAAACTGAGTACTGGATGCAGAAACATCATTCAAAAGGTAAAAATAAATAAATAAATAAAGACTCTTTTTGAGTTGTTTAAAAAAGAAAAGAAAAAGATGCATATACCGTATTTTCCGCACTATAAGGCGCACCTTTAAGTCTTTTTTTTTTTTTTTAAATCGTCCGTGCGCCTTATAATCCGGTGCGGTTTATGTGTACACCGAATTCCAAAATCTGTAAAGATATTGTTGTGCAACTTTGGTAAGTGCGCTGTTGTTCTGACCGTTGGATTATTTCGCGCCGAAACAGTGACCAAGTACACATGTTTGGTGCACCCGCAGCATGAAATAGTGACGTAGTACGCATGTTTGGTGCACCCGCAGCGTGAACCAATCAGAGAACATCACGCCGTATTTACAGTATAAGTACGTAGTTCCAAAAACCGGTACATTTCTTTTTCTGAGCGTCTGTGAAAATGGCACCAGTAAAGAGACATGCTTATGAAGCGCAATTTAAACTTCAAGCGATCAGTTATGCAGCTGAACATGGAAACAGAGCAGTTGGGAAAAAGTTCAACGTTAATGAATCGATGGTTCGAAAGTGGAGGAAGCAAGAAAGCGAACTGCGGCAAGTTAGAAAGACAACACCGAGCTTCTGCGGAAGCAAAGCGATGTGGCCAGAGTTGGAAGACAAACTCGAACAGTGGGTTATTGAGCAGAGAACCGCTGCGAGAAGCGTCTCTACAGTCAGCATTCGCATGAAAGCAACAGCGATGGCGCAGGATATGAAGCTCCAGCACTTTCAGGGAGGTCCGTCTTGGTGCTTTCGCTTCATGAAAAGGCGTAATCTCTCCATCCGCGCAAGAACTACCGTGGCACAGCAACTGCCTCCGGATTACAGAGAAAAGCTGTCCGTCTTCCGTGCATACTGCAGCAACCTGATAACCACCAAAAAAATCCAGCCCCAACACATCACGAACATGGACGAAGTCCCCCTTACCTTCGATATCCCCATGAATCATACTGTGGAGAAAAAGGGGACAAGCACGGTATCCATACGTACCACGGGGCATGAGAAATCAGCGTTCACTGTCGTGCTTAGCTGCCACGGAAACGGAGAAAAACTGCCCCCTATGGTGATTTTTAAGAGGAAGACGCTGCCCAAAGAAACTTTTCCAGCTGGAGTTATTGTGAAGGTAAATGAGAAGGGCTGGATGGACGAGGAGAAAATGGGAGAGTGGCTGAAAGAAGTTTATGTAAAGAGACCGGGCGGTTTTTTCCACACCTCGCCGTCTCTTTTAATCTGTGACTCCATGCGCGCCCATCTCACCGCTTCAGTAAAAAGCCGAGTTAAACACATGAACTCGGAGCTTGCCGTCATACCGGGCGGTTTAACAAAGGAGCTACAACCGCTGGACATTGGTGTGAACAGGGCGTTTAAAGTAAAGCTGCGAGCGGCATGGGAGCAGTGGATGACCGACGGCGAACACAGCTTCACAAAGACTGGGAGGCAGCGCCGTGTGAGTTACGCCACCATATGCACATGGATCGTGGATGCATGGGCAAAAGTGTCTGCATTAACTGTTGTCCGAGCTTTCGTTAAAGCCGGCATAATCGCTGAACAGCCACAAAACAATGAGACTGACTCGGACAATGACGAGAGGGAATCTGCCGTGTTTCACAGCGAGCTTGCACAGCTGTTTAACTCCGACACAGAAGATGAGGACTTTTGTGGATTTGTGGAAGGCGAGTGATTTAAACAGTAAAGGTACTGTAATCTTTTGATAATAATTTAAATAAAGTTTACCTTAACTCACTGTTTTGCTTCGCTTCCTGTTTTTATAGACGGTATATTTTATCATGCGCCTTAGTTACTTTTTTGTTATAAACAGGGTGTTTTATCATGCGTCTTATAATGCAGTGCGCCTTATGTGTAATTTAAATACAAAAATAGTGCCCGAAAATGAGACTGCGTCTTATAATCCGGTGCGTCTTATGGCCCGAAAAATACGGTACTCGTTTTGGTATGGAATATGAACATTGCTTATTACTGAATATTAATAGTACGAAAGGAAAATTGTGTTCGGTTGTTAAGTGAAAGTGTTTGGATGGACATTACCTTGTAAAGGTAGAACCAATTCCAGATCAAGCTGATAAAGAAGCTAACAGCAAACATTCTCTTAAACTGAATAAACCAGGAGACCATGGACCACAACTCAGTGCAGATTACAGCCACAATGATCAGGATCAGGGCAGCAACCTGGGCAAAGGTGTAAGAAGTCTTAAAATTAAATCAATAAAAACATGATTACAAAATCCAGACCCTAGTGGTCCATTAAAGAGGTCTTTACCTTAAGAACAGTTTCAAGCTCCAAGCCAAACGTGTCCTCAAAGCGCCATATCCAGGTCTCGTGGTCATGGGGTCTAAAGTTAACAAGCATTTGACTGAGAGCTTCATCCAGAGCTCCAGTTTTGCAGGTGCTTTCATCATTCAAAATACTTTTGATATCTGACACCATTCGCTTGGACAATATTACGTCTGCATCATAGTGTTCTACAGAGGTTCCATCACTGGGCTAGAACAAGCAGAAAACGGTCAACACAATCTTTTAAACAGACCAGGAGGTGTGTATTGAGGAATAATCATACCAAACCAAGTTTCTCGATTCCCTTCAGAAGTTTTGAGAGGAAGCGCTTGAACACATGCTGACATGTCGGCTGATGTGAGGGAAAGGACTTGCCTCTGTGTGCCTCAACCTGAAAGCAGCAGGAACAGCAGTTACACAGAGAATAATAATCAATAACCTGCACCACATTCCTGAACTGCTGCATTCCTTCACTTCAAGCAAAACTCCTCTGCTAAAAAAAGATCAGAACTCTTTTGGAAAAATATACTCTGCACAGATGAATAGAACATAGAAAAAAGAACAAACATAGCACAAACATAATTGACTCTCAATCCTCTTATGTACACACGTAAAAACACTTTGTCCATCTTTTCATCCCACCCCATCCCCCTCTCTGCTATCTGCCTGTGCAGAGCATCTGCTGCCCATAGAAGAGGGGGAACATGGGAGCACATTAGTCACCAGATGTCACCTTTCGCTGCCAACCCTATCAAACAGGCAAACAGACAATGCTGCATGCATAGTGAACATCTGACTAAAGCTTTCCTCTATGGCACAACAGGACACAGTTTTCTGGAAAGATTGTCAGTGCAAACCAGCTCTAGTGGCAGAAGTGGCACCTACAGTTCCCCTTATGTACAAGCCACATTCCTGCCAACAACAATCTCATGCTGTATGTCTGGTGTGGCATCTAATCGCTGCATTTATTTCCTATCACCAATCATGTGATCAGTGTTGTGTTGTAATGTGTCTTATGAAGGTCTTCTTTTTTCAGACCCAGGACAAGCAGGCAGCTCCCCCGTGGGGAATCAAAGCATCAGTTGTTCCTGAAATAGCAACGCCTGTAGGCACTAAATCATGCATACAATTCCAATCTATTACCAGTGCAAATGGTGAACTCACTCTAATGTTGTAAAATAGGGCAAACATGCTTAACTAGCATATTATAAATGATCATTTCTGAATGAAATGTGCATTATTAAGTATGAGACAGATTAATAAGTATGTGTATGTGTATAAGTATGTCCTGAAATATATTCAATTTAGATACAAAGCTGATTGTTTAAGCACATAGTTTCTATTAGCTCTGTAACGTTTAATTAAGAATCATTATAGACATTGTCATCAAATTGCTTGGCATGTCTTGGCAGTCTGTGTGCGTAAACAAAAATCTAACTCAATAGACTGTTATGCAAACTGTTGAACTGTACGAAACTAAGAAAAATGGTAACAATTGCTTATTTTCATTGGCCGGAAGAGATCCTCAGACATGCTAGCTACTGATTTACAGTATGAGTACTAGCTTAAAAGAATTTTTTGTTCAATAATTTCTCAATAATTTTCAAAGTTTAATTACCAATGAATCTACAATTAGTTAAAATGAATGTGTTATAAGTCCCCCATTATAAAAAGTTAATCATGTGTGTCATTTAATTAGACATCTTCAGAAGGGGAAACTAATTTCAGCAAACACACTGTTTCAGTTAAAGGGTCAATTTATAGTCTAGAGTGACACTAAAAAGATTTTGGTACAAGGAATTCCAAACTCCATTAAAGTGAAAGCTATTACAAACAATAAATACTTAATGGTTTAAATAAGTGTTTACCGGTACATCATGGAAATAAGGAAACCTACACTACATCTATCCTTGTGCAATTAAGATAAAACTACGCTGACAAAATGTGCAATTAGGACAACATTGCTAGTAATGTCGTACATATTTGCGCTAAACAAATTTACTATTTCCAAAGCACGAATTGTTACTTCAATTGGTTGTTTAGACATAATGTTCTGTACGGAAGAATTATGATGGTACGCTCAGCCTGTTAATGGTCAGTCAGATAAATGAAGTATGTTTTGCTAACAAGCTGCTACATTTATACTGAGCTAATAGGATGATGCTGGAGGGTGTGAAAGTCTTGCTGTGAGGTCTTTAAGCTCATGTCGTGAAAACCCTGTGTTACCCTGATGGTGCTGCAGCAACACGGTGACCTGAAGAGTCACCAAGTCATAAATCAGAGCCTCATCAATGATTAATATGACGGTGTGTATGAGTGAATGGTTTATTACAGCAGTCTGAGGTTCTAATCTGAAAAGCGACTCATAGCATTTCAACAGCTGATGCTTTATTGCCAGGTCGCTAGAAGAACCAACAATGTCCATTCAGGCAAATATACGTAATCTAGGTGATGTATCCTGTGTGAACTCTCACATAGCAATAACATAACAGGTTAAGTACATAACCTTTTATTGGTATTTAGATGACTCTTTAAATGTAATCAATATTGTATTGTTAAATGTATGCATGTATGTACTAATTGTGACATTCTCACAGACATCTCTAACAGACATTATTTAAGATCCGATCAATCAAGCAACAGATCTGTCAACAGAATGAAGAAGCTCCTGTTTGATTATTAAATGTAGATGTTTCCATACACGAAATGTTCTTTAGTGCTCAGTCACAATAGCATGGAAGCAATGGTAAGGTCAATGGTTATGGATTTTCTTGCAGCATAATGTTGAATCGGCTTCAGGGAATTATAAACCCCCTCAGGCTTATGAGCCCCATTTGTGCTTAAGAAAAAGCAGCGTACTTGCTCGTATCAAGCGTAGTACAAAAACATGACAACTAAAGAAGCTTTTTTTTAAGCAAACACATTTACTGCTTTATTTATCATATTATTCATATTGGCAACCAAATTTTAACATTTTGTACTGCAAATGTACATACTCTACAATTGAATATAAATTTATACACTTGTATATTACATTTTCAACATTTAGCAGACACCCTTATTCAAAGCTAACAATTACAATTGTAATTGTAAAACCTTTTGAGCAATTGAGGGTTAAGGATCTTGGCTCAGGGACCTTCTGATCTCTAGCACAGTACTTTAACAATTAAGCCATCACTGCGCTTAGATTTTTTATACTCTTTTCACCACTGTGCTTTTACACACTTATTCCTACACATGTATCCAATCAGTTTATTGAAGCACACATTTACACACAGTAGTGAACCTAAATTAACATTTTTAAACTGCACACAAACAGGTTATTTTTACAATCACATTAAAACATATTAACCATTATAAATATATTATGTGACACCGTAATATATGACTGTATTCAGCATGGCTTCATCAAAAACATTCCTTTTTCCAGCAGTCAATAGTAAAACATCCTGCTCTTTGCTTCAGTAAGTAAATGGAATTGAAAGTGGGGCAGGGGGTATTAATGCAGAAGAAGGAATATCCATTTAATCATGTCCTCCCTGCAGGCTGTGTTGATAAAAATGACAGCAGGCACACATTACTAATTCCACCACTGTCACTTCCCATAGTCACTTACCTTGCAAATGAACCACAGTAATGACACCTGCTTGATGATCCAAAAGCATACACGTTTACTATAATAATGTTCTCTGTGTTTAACCTGTGCAGTAATAATAACATGGTACAGTGATTAGATCCTCTGTAATCCACAACTCAGCTAATGTGTTGCATTCTTGCAGTAAAGGGTCTAATAGTTCTTATTCTATTCAACTTAATGTCTAAAAATCTGATATTATGAGTAAAACATCAAATGTCTAGGAGCTACACCTACGTTCCTTTCAATAATAATATAGAAAAAACTGATTTTTGTCTCCCCCTGCTGGTAATTTGCCTCTCTGGCTGGTAGTTGAGCAGGGAGTGGTTGTACTATATTAGACATTCCCATTATGTTGGATGCTTTATGTTCTTGGGCAAATAAATCATTCAGGAGACAGTGATTTATGACACTTTAGAAATAATGGCACCCATTTTAGTTGAATTGCAGCTGCTAATACAATATTACAGGAGGAAACATCCATTACTGAATCTTAGAGCATATATACATCAAAGACAAAACTGATGCTCCGGAGGCCCCTACAGAGATTTGTCTTTGAAAAAGTTCATCATGTTACGCTGAACATCCCCCTCACATGAATTAAACATGCCAGAAAATACTAAACATCTAACTGGGACTAAAAGCCAATTCAGATTCACTTCTGACTGCACTTTTAATTAAATGGGATTTTTTTCACATATTAATTGGATCATTTGTATTTAATTAAAATTTTCAATATTTTAATGCACACATTTCAATTAAGTAATGCACACAGTGGGAATCTTGTTAGAATGATCGCTTTACACACATTATTGTGTGGATTTGATTTATTCATTTATTTGACTAGGCTCTCCTTTGGTCAGGGTCTCTGCAGCGTCTGGTGTCACCCGGGGAAGAAAACGATGCTCATATAAGACAAGGCATCAGGCACACCAGATTATGAGCCTGATTATGGTGCAAAAACGATACAATCACAGTTTTAAAGGAGGTTTTTAGCCATATTTCCGGAGTTTAAAATTTACATCGATAACAAAGAACAATAATTCTGTTAAGCATCTGTTAAAATGGCAACACATTGACTAGCTACAAAGCTGCTAGGTATTTTTAGCTAGCTAACATGCTGTTAACTCTCTGGTAATACACAGCTTGTAAAACATGTATCATTGACTGTTAATTACAATTAAATTTTTATTATTTAGCAGACACCTTTATCCAAAGCTACTGACATTACAGTATACAGACTGAACAACTGAGAGTTAAGTCCAACAAGCATTGGTGAGGTTTTTGAACCAGCGTCCTTAGTATTACTAGTCACGTACCCTAACTACAGAATTCAGTCCCCTAATAATACTAATAATACAATTAACAAATTAAAAAATCATACAAATTGATTTATACCAGCTGGCTACTTTTATTCAAAGCCGATTATAATCATCAACCAGAGGAGAAGGAAACAGTTCTTTATTTTTACTCAGCAACGTGCAGAATCTTGTATACCAGCTATTACCATCTGTCAGGCAGGACCAGAACCATTTCATGTGATTTTGGTTTGTTAGTGTAGGTTACTGTGGTTATAGTACATAGCTCTGAAAGTAATTGACCCCAAACCCACGCTACACCAAAATATAAACAGGTGGGAATATTCTGTTTATAGCACACCAACAGGCCAAGGTTAAAAACTGAATAAATTTGGTTTTTAAACACATTTCACAATGGTTAAGACAAAGATGTTCAACTGTTGATCAGAAATGATCTTTACCAAAATGTTAAATACATTTTTTTCAAAATGCACTAAAATTGTGTCATGTAAGATTTACTTGTCTTCAAAGTTTAATGTCGATAAACCCAGTGCTAAACATGTACCGTATTTTTCAGACTTTAAGGTGCACTGAAAAGTCTTACATTTTCTAACAAATCGACAGTCCGCCTTATAATCCGATAATCTTATATATGGATTCTAATTGCGCTTACTGACTTCAAATCGATTTTTTGGGGTATACGGATCTTATATGGTACATAGATTTTGTGGTACAGGGTGGGAATCTGTCAAAATGTTTAGTACAACATTGTTAAGATATGAAGCTTATCAATAGGGGATTGATGGGTTGTTGGAGGATTATGTCTACTGTAGTCAAGTCACGTAGTTACTTCCTAAATCGATTTCTCAGCGACTCACAAGTGAACTTACTCTACCGCAGGACCACAACTCCCAGACTGCACTTCTTCTGATCATCTGTTCATCTGTTCAGGCTCCACCAATCACTTGTTCATCCCGGTTTTGCATCTTCTAACTTACCGCTTACAGTTGTTTATATTTACACCTGTATTTAACCACTTTTATTGTTTGTATCGCTACTTTTGTGCGTAGATATTATTGGTTTTGGACTTGTGTTCTGTTCCCGGTTATTCTTTTGTCTCTAGTTTTTACACTTTATAATAAAGCATATGATCTCAGTCTGGAGCGTTACACTGCGCTACAACTGAATTACCCAGTGTGCCTTATAATCCAGTGTGTTCATTGATATTGCATTCATTGATATTTGCACCTAATGGTCCATAAAATATGCTATACGTCCCATTTTTTAGTGTACATGTGTTTGAGCGTAAATATTGTAAAAGAAAGTCTGACTTGCTATCGTCAAGTAGGGTTGAGGTTAGGGCCAAGTTGAGGCTCTGGATTTTCTATACAACAAACAAATGAAATCACGTCTATGCCTTTAAGCTAGAAGTGTGTACTTTAATTAATTATTTGTATTGTATGGTACCTTGTCAAGAAAGGCAAGGAAGTTGCATGCAACAGGCAAGCTGGAAGCTATTCTGCCTGGGGTTTTATCTCCCACCAGGGTTCCCCATAGCAGAAATGTCCCTTAAACTACACCTACTACATTTATTCAACAACAGCAGTATAGATAGATGTTAGTGGCCCATGGCAAAGAAACAGGTGACAGACATGATACAGCCAGAAGACTCGGCCCTCAGGTCAACAGGCACTCAGTTTTACTGCAGCCAAACAGAACATAAAGAAGATTAACAGTTATCCTATAATAATATAAATATATACACTACAAGCCTAAAGTTTAGACATATCTTCTTTTTCAATATATATAATACTGTACTATGGAAATATGTAGTAAACAAACCAGAATATATTTCACATTTAAATGTTTAGATGCAACTCATCCCGAACCATCTAAATTAGTTTTAGATCAGAAAAATATAGATGACAGGTCACCTGACACAGCACTTCATTACGTTCTTGGTCAAATAACCTGTACATAGACTGGATGGTAAACTAGCGTAAATCTAATTTCACAAACAACTAGTTACCAATGTTGTCATCCTGGTTTATGGCCCAACAACAACACGTAGCAAAGCTAAAAGTTCAATTTAATTGACAAGACCTGCAAGTTCCTGTATGTTCTGCTGGTTATATGAGATTGAAATGTCAGTAATCCGAAAGAGGGAAATATAGTCTGGCAGTGCTGCCTTGAAAACACGAATTAAGCTGGAAAATGACTTTTTCATTATCATAATCTCCAGATGGAATTACACCTGGATGTCTCCAGATAGCGTTCACCAAAACCAAATGAACCACATTCTTTGTGTCATGGGATGGAAACGTTCGATTTGGCATGGAGCTTATGAAGAAACAGACTACGAAATTTTGATGTGTGAGTTCTGAGTAAAACCAAAGAAACACAATCAAACCACCAGTCTAACAAATGTGAATGTGAACCAGACACCTGACTTCAGGGAAACCAGTTCGGGAATCGATTTCAGATATTAGACACGACAAAAATAAAACGAGTGGTGCTTTGGATGAATAATCAGAAAAAACCTAGGAAGAAAAAAATGGGAAGCAATTGAATCATCAAAGATACAGTGGAATTAAACTAGGATAAAAGTTTGTACATATTTAAGGGAAGTCAACAGCCAACAAAATAAATGTTAGTATTACAACATATATAAAAATATTAAATATCCGGATGAACAGAAATAAGGATGCTAAAGATCGTGCTAAGGATCGTGGGTTCCATTGACAGATCATAACTGACCAAACAATGATGAAATATCAGAGGAAGATTTACAGAGAATATCTGTACCAACAAGACTACCCCTGCCGTAACACTTTATAACAGTTTATTTTAATTAGACAAAAGAACATTCAGTCCTTAAAGATAAATTAATCCTTGATCTTTTAAAGAAAAGCCACAAGAACTGTTAACATTAAAATTTGTTAAATCTATGATCTATATATCTATTCGTTTATCGTACGTTTTCCCAGTTCCTGGGGTAGGACGTTAATGTTTGGAGCAGAGTTTTCTGTCCGGATGCCCTTCCTGACGACAAC
>JAOUQU010000030.1:4214933-4236363 GCA_028566735.1 Ammoglanis amapaensis
TCCGGATGCCCTTCCTGACGACAACCACCAGTAAGTGGTGGGATCTTGTGAGACTACTGGACAATTTCACATTTCCAATCAACCTAGTGCATGCTTTTGGACTGTGGAAGGAAACCGGAGTACCCGGAGGAAACCCACGCTGACACGGGAAGAACATGCGCAAAAGAGACGGGGAGAAAACTCCGCACAGAAAGTCCCCAACCCGACCCGGGGATCAAACCTGGGACTTCTTGCTGTGAGGCGACAGTGCTGACCACTCAGCCACCGTGCCGCTCACAGTGGAGGACAACCTGTTAGATAATAAAAGACTGGATAATAGGGTGGAGGTTCACTCACCAGCAAGACAACAACCCTAAATATACAGTCAGAATGATTGTTTAGATCAAAGCTTATTCTTGTGAAAAAGACCAGACAAAAAACACATTGAGAATCTGTAGCAGGACTGAGAAAATTGCTGTTCACAGATGCTCTCCATATAATCTGACTCGGTTTGAGCTATTTTGCAAAGAGGAATGTGCAAACATTTCTGTCTCTGGATGTACAAAGCTGGTAGAGACATACCCCGAAAGACTTGCAGCTATAATCACAGCAAAATGTGGTTTAACAAAGTAATGAGATTGTAGGTGATAGATTTACAAGCCAGACTTTTTTGATTTGTTTTAAAGAAAACAAAAAAAGGATTTTTTCCTTATCTCTTTATTTTTTCTTTCTAATTACTTGCTACTCAGGATTTCGAAAACATATTTGTTTGTGGTTGTAATGTGAAAACATGAGCAAGACATTTTATGTGTGTAACATTTGAAAGAAATTTCATGTGTGTAAAGTATTTTCAGTATTCCTACCATATAAAACCTTGAAATAATAATAATAATTTAATTTCAAAGACACTGAACACCAAATTGGATTTCATACTACTGTCTACTATTCTGCAGCAATTATTTTCACAGCTCAACCCATTTGCTCTACTGCAACAATTATTAAAGCTACAAAAGTGTTCTCTAATTTAGAAAATATCAAATGTATAGATTTCATTTCACATTTTGTTAAATGTTAAACTTATCACATAGTCATTGTAGACATGCAACTAATCTAAGTAAATTATAAGTGATAATAAGTCATTTATTCATTATCTGTTTTACCATCACTTTAATTGATCAGGGTTGTAGTGGGTCTGATTTATCACACACACTTAATTTATAAACATTAAACCAGTCTGGCTGCTTGTTTTGGGATTTGTGGAAATAAACCCAACGGAAACTCAAAGCAATAACTGGATGTCAAATGGGATTCTTGTTGTTGTGCATCAGTACTATCCACTGTAATTGAAAACTTGAAACAATAATGAATTATGTACATGATTTGTAAAAAACAGGCCTCAAAAGCATTTTTGTTTAACATACTTGTACATAAATATAACTACAGGAAGTAGCCAGACTGACAACTTGTTTCAAGTAGTTCTTAAGACTCACTGTTCAAAGGGGTAACTACACAGTTGCAGGGTTATGTGATGCTGCAGGCTATCTGGCTAAGTACAATTTATTATAGAAAGTATTGTACAGCATGTACTGAAATCCAAATGGGGAATATAATATGTAGATGATATGGGAAATGATGTAAGTAAACTGAAACTGATTCCGTTTTTGAATCAGCCTAAATTAGAATTGAGTATGCTGGGGATTTATTTCAAGATGGCACAGTACGAGTTGAAGAAATGTGAGCAAGCCAACAGGGTAGAGCATGAGAGTGCAATATAATGAGAGAAACCCCATTGCAAAACATGGTATGCCAGAGTAAAACTCTTTTTTTTCCTAGCGACAATGTCTCAACTAAAATACCAACACATCATGTGTAGACATAATGTAGATGAACAGCTGTTCCATACCAAGACACACTGTTATTTCACATTGCACATGGTCATTAAACACGATAAATTCTGTGTGGCCTCTGATGTTGAAACCGAGCACATTCTGAATACAGTTCTTTATCTAGGGAAACATTACAGTTGGCCAGCCAGTCAAAGGGTATTAGACAATATTGTGATGTGTCCGGTGGATTCTTTCCGGGGAAAAGAAAGAGATGTATGGTGTTTTTGTTGGCTTTTAGTGAACAAAACCACCGTTGTTGACACAAAAAATAAAAACAGACCAAATATGTCCCAGTGTACAAATGCACAGTCTAAAAGATGTCTTACCAATGTGTTAACCTTCGTCTAGTGTTAGGGTCGTGACCGACCCGTTTTAGGTTGTAAATGCATACAAATTCTACATACATTTTTTTATTGCACCAAGACTTTTTGACTTTTTCTGGAACTTATTCTTAAACAAAATACAATAAAATTTTCAAATGCTCTTATTAAAATTATAACATTTGTGTTGTTGGGGTCAATTTCGACCCAGGTTTAACATAAGTGTAAAAAAACAATAATAAGTCCCAAAACTAAACTCATAAACACAATATAAACCAACAACCCACAGTCAGCTGTACCTCCAACAACTTTAGTTCGGGACATGTCCAGGCATGTATGGCCAAATCAGCTTACAGTTGGTACTTTGCAGAGTAGACATCTTCAGTTTACATCATGCAACAATGAGGAGAATTTTTAAATTGGAAATGAAAGGTATGCTTTCAAATGGAAAGGCCAGGGAGCCACAACAAAAATATTAAAATCAATCTTTCCATGGATGACAAACCCTTACAAGGTAACTAAGAGGTAAGGAACAAGTTGGATCAAAAATAACTGTTTTTAGGGTATCCTAGGGGTGATTTAAGACACGGGTCAAAACCGACTTGTTAACATAAGTAAGAGTAACAGAAAGCTAACACAAGAGGAAGGTTAACATCATGCTTTAAACTCTAGGTCACATCCATGACAGGAAACATGGTCACAGTCATTCGTCACACAAGTTTCAAACGATACACAAGTCACATCAAACAAAGTCATGGACAATTTGGCCTCATCAATTTGCCTTTGGGAGAAAACCTGAGTACCCGGAGTAAACCAACAATAATGATTGCTATCATGTCGTTACACAAAACCATCAACATATGTTAAGCATGGTTGCATTGATGCATAAACATAAAAAAACTAGTTTACTACTAAAAAATAATAACCACAAATCCCAATTCAATTAAAATGAACAGTATAACAGTATACCTCAAACTCGCCCTTGGTGTACTTTGCATCTGGGACACTCACAATTTCATCCTCCTCAAACTCAGGAAAACCCTGTAGAAAAGGAATCACACAAACAAATAAATGAAACATGAAAACTCCACACAAAAAGCACACAGATCATGCTACCCACTGGACCATCATCACTGTCATTAAATGTAATGACTTATTGAATCTTAATACAAAAGCCACACTGGTCTGGGCTTAACTGTGTTGGGAATGCTGTTGATTATTCACTAGAAGTGATGGAAGGTAGCAGTACAGTACACAACATTACTACCTCAAAATGCATTCAGTTATACACTACAATACTTAAAGTAATATAATGTTCTTATATCAGCTTCTGTTTTGAAAACTGTGATTAATGTCATTGTCATTGATCATGTGTGTAGATATAGAATACTTATTCTGCTGCGTTAAAATACACTATTTTTTATTTTATTGTACAGCGGAATTTGTCAGTTACATTTGACCCAATCTGTGACGTGAAACACATATTCACACACACTATGAGACAGTAAGCATACGTGTGTGGTGTGCTGGGCAGCCATAACCACGGCGCCCAACGAGAAGTTTGGGTTTTGGTGCCTTGCTCAAGCACACTTCAGTCTAGACCTGTCTACTCTCTGACCAAACTAGCAAACAATGGGCCATGGTTGCCCCAATCATGAATAGAATAAACTCTTTAGTGTGACCTACATTAAAATGCCAGAGAGTCAGCGTGGCAATAACCATGGCAGTAGTCGTTCTGTCTTTGCCATCGCTGCAGTTGAAGATGAACGCTGAGCCAGAATCTTCAGCAAGACTGTGTTTCATTGCTTCCAACACCTGATCAAAACACTTAAATTCGACAACAACACAATTATCATCTTCACAGATTTGATTTAGAAACATTTTAAGCGAGTAGGTATTTGTCAGTAATAAAGACATCATAGTTTATTCAGTAATAAACAGTATATTATCTCACCTCCTCTTTTGGAGCACAACATTCTGAGAGAGGGATGCGCTGATATGTCAGGCCTGGGTGAATGTTCTTCTGCTGGCTAAATAGTTCATGAACAGTCTGACAGCTTTTTAGCATTTTCATTTGTTTCTCTTGTTCCAGAATAACCTGAAGCCACTTCTCGCTGCTGAGAATGTTCTCCTTCATGGCTAACTCCAGCATCTGTGAGGAAATAATGTTTCCAATGAGTTTGAGAACGAAATTTTTTACTTTATTTGATGCATTTTCTAATTTTATTACAATTTAGAATAGCTGGTTGGTCTTTTTGTGCTAATGACATTTAATATAGAAATTATTATATTTGCCTGACACGTTGGTAGTTAGAAAACTGTGCTTGTGATCAAAAAGTGTGTGCTCACTGCCGCCCCCTAGTGTCTGTTTGCAAGTGTGTAAATATGTGTTTCACTGCACAGATTGGGTTTAATGGGGAGGGAATTCACAGTGGTGAAAAAGTATTTCAAATTCTAAACATTTCTTCCGTACAAACCACTGACGTCTTATTTACTACTTAAATACTTTAATTGTATTAGAGTGAAATGACTAAATAAACATCTAAGTGAGATACTTTACAATGGGGGTCTCAAACCCGTCCTCAGAGGGCCGGTGTCGCTGTTGGATTTTATTCCAACCAGATCAGAACACATCAGATTTTACTAGTTTAATTAACTGATCACAGTCTTTGACAGCCGATCATGTGACCTCTTGGGTTGGTTAGAACAAATAAGCTTAGATAAGCCTCGAGAAAACATTTGAAGACACAAATGAACTGGAAGTACCTCAAGTTCTTGTGGTCTTTGAACGGGCATTGGGATTGGCCGCTGCAGAAAACCTGCCTCTCTAGGAGTGAACATCTGCCCGTTCCCTTCCAATATCTGCTCATCTTGAAGATTCACCCAAAGCAAGGTGGAATGCTTACGTCGTTCGTCTGTCAGGTACGATAGCACTGCAGATAAAGCCTGAAGCAAAACATTATATATTTTTTGCTTTACCTTCAAATTGCAACAAAAAAGGATTGACTTAATATTTTCCAAAATGTACTTTACCTCAGAGTTTGGCTGGGCCATTCCGTACACAGCTGTTTTTAGGACTCGTCTAAAGTTGGACACTTTTAGTTCCTTGAGTGTACCAAGGACGTCTGGAGCCAAATATTCACTGGCAACCTTTCAAATAACAAGAAATAGAATGCAGTGCGTATCCTCACAAACAAAAAACTGACATCGGTCATTTCAGCAACGCATAGGAACATGATGCACACAATGTATATAGCTCTGTCTGCTAATACATAGCCTTACCAGTGTCCTGGCTCCATCAGCGATGAGGCTGGGTGGAGCTGAAAGTTCTGAACGATCCATACTGCCAAGCAGCCTGTAGATCCAAGCATTCATGCAAAGCCACTGACTAAAACTCTGGGCAAACAGCTGGGAATACTAAAAAAAAGAACAAAGGCATAAAATAAGATAGTTAAGTAAGAACAAAATCACAAAAAGTTGTGCAGAAATTGGTAAGAGACTTTATAAAACATCGGTTTATTTGGTAGAGTGAATTTATATAAAGCTATATTAATAAAAAAAATGTATATTTGTTTTATTTGTGATACGGTTTATGTTACTTTACCTGATCATGAAGATAAGCATTGAACACTATCAAGTAAAAATAGCATTCAAGACTCTGTAGAGTTCTTTGCATGAAATAGCCCTTCGTGCTGTTTCCCTACACATTTTAAAGTATGTTTGTAACCAAACAAGTTTTCACAATATTTTCACACTCACGGAAAACTAATTACTTAATAATAAGGCTGATTTATAGTATGATTTGATTACCTGTACCTGGTAATCCTCACAAATGCCTTCTATTTTTCTTTTATTTTCATATATCGCATCTTTTATGTTGTGCATTTCTGAACACATATTAATTGCTTGGTTGACCTGAAGGAAAAAAATAATAATCCATCTATAATAATAGCTATCACCAATTATTCACTAAAAACATCTTCTTAATTTAGTATGAGAACTAACCTCAGCAAGCACTTGACGTCCGTTAGGCAGATGACTGATCAAATTCTGAATGACTTGAAACTCTGGCTGCTGCTCAACAAGTTCTTTCTCTTCACTGAAAATACCAAAACGGTTTAATATAAAGAAGTGTAGTCCCTTATTTTTTTAATGCATCCCTTTTTATTATCCATCAGCCTTGCTTACTTTTCATAGACAGTACAAGGACTGAGAACAAACTTACGATTCTCCTCGCTTACCTTACTTAGTTGTGGCTATTTGTTAGGATCTTGTTTGGACTGTACTGAAGAATCCCTCTCACCTTGAGGTATCCTGTGTCCCAGTGAGGTGTTGTAATACTAATGCACCAAGGATAAGGCCCACGTTGGTTCGTCCAACTCCAACCTGGCAACTGAAGAGCAGTGCGGGCAGAGGTCTAGAACCATCACGCAACACCGAGAGGCTAGAGTTCTCCTTTAAAGAGAAAAGAACACTACATATATGTTTTTGTGTCTGTGTCTTTAGATAAACAAATCAAACTATAATATGATGTTGGTACACATAACTGTCTTCATATTTTCCATGTGAATTTTAAACTTGGGTTCACTTTTACTCAGATCCAAAAGCATTAGTGAGGTATAATACACTATATCAACATTCATTTTGTGATCTACTCAACAGTTAAGACTTTCTGACATATTAAAGAAATCAGTTAACAGTGCCCAATCAATATCTACTTCACTCTTTACTAAAATGTACTTGTGTTAATACATAATTAAGTGTCTCTGTAGCATTAAAGACCATCAGTCTGACTTTAGGACTTTTTCTAATTCAGACATTAGACAGAAAATCCAAATTATGACACCAAAGGTGATAAAACATTTTATTATATACAGACTAAAATAGCCAAATTGGTTACATAACTAGATTAACGGACCATCTGGATTGTGCAGATTGGGATCTCCTGCAGATAAAGACCAGCTCTAATATGATTTAGGAGCTGATTTCTTCTAATAATAACAAACCAGCTTAAAGTAGTAAATTGCCCATCCTGGCGTTTTACAGTAACTGAACTTGTCATGGTAAGACCTGACCTGACCCCCGAGTTCCTGCTTGCCATAAACAATCTAGATTAAACACCTACAGTGTTATTTTCTTGTCAAGTTGTGTAGCTATTATTCGGTATGTGAGGCACTAGCGGAGCATTTCTGAGCCCCCCGGAATGTTTTGCCAGCACATCGTTTCCTGTTATTAACGTCTTTATATAACAGTAATCCTGGGTGACTTTAGTTAAGCTTGGTGACCGTTTGGTAAAATGGACAAAATAATCAACTAAATAAATGAAAGTTTAATTAATTAAGTATCTTACATTTTCCAATGTAAGAGATGAATTCTCCTCATATGTGAACTAGAATAAACTGTACCAGATTAACACTGATACAGTCCAGCTCCATTTTCTTAACAGCATTATTTTAAGCCATCATTCGGCTATAAACATTAGTATTTGTTCTAAACACAATAGACATGAGATTATAAAGCGTTAACATTCATTAAATGTTCCCAAACACTTCATTTAGCTGTAGTGTTTCATTTTAGTCATAATATCCTTCAACACAGCATCATGTTGCATGTCATTTCTAATGCAAATCTTCCTCATCTTTATACAAATCAAAACTTTATTTATTTTTTTCCAATTTATTTCTCCTTATCTCTCCCAATTAAGCACATCCAATCTTGCCCCATTGTGTTATGCTTCATGTTTAGCAATGGTGTCCCATGCCCTGATTAGAAGAGTGAGACTAACACCCCCCCCCCTCCACCCAATTTCAATGGGTCTTACCCTGAGAACATTTACAAAGGCATCGAAATCCTTCTCCAGGGGTGCCCCATCCATAGGAAGTGGAAGCCTGTAATATCTAACAAAAATATTGATGGATTATTATAGATACATGTTACGATGTATGGCAGAAAAACAAATTATTATAGTGAGGTGGCTAATACAGGAACTTGTATTTAGAGTGTTTATATACTGAAAGAACAAAATGATCATGAAAAAACATTTTTATCATCAATTTTAGGCTGTTGATTTTGAAAAGTAGTTTAAAGCTCCTTTCAAGGATGTAGAGCAGTAAAGAGGGGTAAGTGTTTATAAAAATGTTTTAGGTGTATATAAAAAAACATCACAATCTGAGTAACATATTACCTGTGAGAGGACAAACCAAATAACGGTCTCTTGTAAACTTCCTCGCTTACGTTTATATGCTCCTCAGAGATAATTCTGACATATTGTGGCTCGTCTTTAAAGTTCTCAATGTCATTATAAACACAGAAGCTGTTGTTGCTGAGTTTAGCAAAGTCACACAGCTAATAAAAATAAAAGAGAAAGACGTGTATACATGTTAAAATCCTGTAAAAAATACACGTGTACCATGTACATTTGATTGACCTGCCTCTTTTCTGATAGAGAGTTCCAGCTCTTCTGCTTTGAGCACTTGTTTCAGGTGATGTATGTTCTCATGGAGGTTCTCCTTCCTCCTGGGAGTGTATGGAATAAAATCCTTATCCAGATGCAGGAAGACGACCGGCTCTTTCCGCACACAGAAGAAAATCACTTCCTGTATGCATGTGGTGGGGACAATATTTATTGACTTTGACACGTATGGCACAAAGAGTGTATATTGAATTTTATGCTAGTTGAGCCATTTAATGGATCCAAGTTCTACTGACCTCATACGCGTCACTCTCTAACCTCTGCAAGACCTGTTTGAAACCATTCAGACTAGGCTGGCCCATGCCAAATAGAGGGTAGTTTCCTTTGGCTTTGCGGAAATTAGGAGCCCCATAACTTCCTGTAGTGTTTAAGACATCTACTCTGTTGTTCACATCCAGAACCATAAAAAACTCCCCCTAGGCAATAAAAAATATATAGCTTTACAGCAACGCTTTACTCATCATTGTGACATCAGTTACATTTTCGAAAATGTTCATCATTTTATATTTACAGCCCCGGAAAAAAGATAAAGATTTATTGTTATATGTCTCATCAAGATGAGCAGTGTCCTATGAATTCAAATAGAAATATTTTAAACTCGTCTATTTTTTTCAGTGTGTGTTTACATAGTTCAATTTCAGTAAATGTAATTACCCTGACTGCAAGTCTTTGGACTGTGGGAGGAAACCAAATTACCCATAGGAAACCCACACAGACAAACTCAGTTTTAACTATTAATACTCAATGCATCAAATCAACATCGTTGCAACGCTATGGCTCTAAGTTGACGAGACCCCCCCCCCCTCTCTACAGAGCCCCTGAACCGTCAAGAATTTCCAAAACTTTTTAACTACATGTCAGAACAAGAACAGCAATGCAGACCACAAGGGGGAGCAGTTAAAGCAGCAGTTGAAATAGACGCTTTCCGTATATGTCCTTGAAGCCTTGGTATTTACAATGCTTTACTTATGAGCCAACATTTAATATCAATGATTCAATATCGCTCTATAGATCAAATCTATAACAATGGCCTGTGTCGCTCATGATTAAAACTGGAAGGTAAACATGAATTCACGTGAACCCTCAGAAACTCGGCGCCCTCTAGCGTTGTGGTGGTAAATTACTTTGCAGTGCATAAGACCTCGAAGCTGAATTATGAGAAGAAAATTACATTGTTGAGTCTTTTGCGTCAAGTCGACACAGAAGTATAAATCTTTAAGTCTTTAGGCACTGTGCCGCTCACATTAACACTCAAATAAAAAATAAATACTACAAATTACGATTATGCAAACTCATAAATAATATAAGAAATTAGTTTGCATTATAATCGTACTGATTAATTTTTAGAACTGTTGGTAAATAATCTTCAGATTAGCATGCTTACCAGCACCAGGTAATGCTCGGGAAGTGCATCCGATATTCTCCCCACTGTGTAGTTGGCTGATAGGATAGTGTCATGAATCTGAAACTCTTCTCTGCAGTTATACCTGTTCAAATAAGCATCGCACAATCGAAATCTCATTTTATAATGTTTGTCGCATAGATTACACTGTCATAGTGAACTAATCTAGTCGAATAGAATGTAACAGATATTGTGCAAACAACATAAATAGCTCATCCACCCTAAACGGCTCTCTCACCCTGGTTACCCTCGTAAAAGGCGTACCCAGTCAGACTGTCATTTTATCAGTAAAGATTTTATATAAAAGAACTGAATTATATAAAAGATTAGAAATCCCATTAGTGTTAATAAGGTTTATTCTTACGTAATAACTACAGGAGCCACTTTGTTGGTGATGATAGACTTGGCTCTGCTGTTGGGAATATTCAGTGCTTGCATAGAGCTGCTTCGTGTGGAGATCTCATCTTCAGAAACGGTGCCACTTTGGTGACCAAAGTGGTGTGTAGGCGTTACTAAGGCAGGCTGGGACACTGCACTCACAGTAGTACCCATAATTCCTGCAGAACTGCAATCAGACCACACAGAAAGATACTTAGGAAAAACACACATTAACATTTAACAGTTATGGTTACTGCGATATATGATGTGTATTAAAAGTATTATATCAATTAACGGGAGGCACCATTATCTCATAAACAGTGGCACAGCCATAAAGCGTTCTCATAAAAATCACAGAACAAAATGTAAAACTAAGAATAGCGACTTTCTGTAATTTAGCATCTATTCACAAGAGTAAAAGACGTCTTGCTGAGTAAAGTTTGATTTAATAAAAATGTCTTACGGTCTGACAGTCCTGCCGGGGGCCTTTTCGCTTTGCTTCTTCATTCCAGACATCACAATGAGTTTTTGTCCAACAAACCAGCAATTTCTGACCGGCTAACACTTTTTTCTTAACATACGTCCTCGTTCACAAAAAGATTAAAGATGACCAAAGGTCTCTAACTCTTGTCATGTGGCTTTCTGGTTCTTGTTTCACAGACTCAGACTGGCAAACCTTTTGAGGCGGCAAGAGAGAAGTACTGTACATCTGGCAGCCAGACATTTATATGGGTGGCTCCAGACATTCACAGGACTGCCCCCTTTGTGGAGTAGACCCAGAAGACATACTCTCCCACACTGACACAGAATACTAAGAGCCAAAACCCAACAGAACTAAACTGCAGATCAAAATTCAAGATTTATGTTTCATTTTTGTGTGTGTATGTGTGTGTGTAAGGGTTGCCTGGCCATAAAACACAGTAGCCAGAAGTTGTGAATCTTTTAGGAATGCACAATGAATTGAGTCCTATTACTCATGAAATGTGTTCTCAGCTAAATCATTTACATTATGTTTACATTTTCACCATTGGGCAGATGCTTTTATCCAAAGCTACTTACAGTTACAATAGAACCTTCTGATTTCCAACCCAGTACTACTTTACAACTAATCGATCACTGCCAGATCATAATCACAATAGTGTTACTAAAAAAATACCCAGCCAACTCAAACTTGATTTGTAAACATCTGGATTAGCATAGGTGAATATGTGTGTGTGTTTACTAAATTATCTTTTCGTCCACACTAGGAGAGTTCATATGCAATCAGCTTTGTGTATGGAGAGTCACACCATGACCAACGCATCTTCAACCTTGAGCAGATACAATCGATCATCCAGCAGGGGTCGTAATTATATCAGTGATGCTGAATCCTGATCCGGCTTTCCTCCCTATGTGAATATCAGCCAATAGTCGTTCATGAAGGCACCCAGCCCAGACAGATGGCAGCAATGGCAAGATTCAAAACAATGTGTTTGAAATCTAAGCTCAGCAGAGGAAACTTTTGGAATAATCTTTTCATTTGCCACAACTTTATTAAACAATGTCTGGGCTGTAAACGCCAGATGTGTCGTGCCATATTCTACGTTGCATAAGTAAAACAAGCACCACTTTTCTCAGTATGAATCATGCCCTAAATCATTTCTTTACGCCTGCTTAACAACACGACTTGTTAATGTAAGGTTTGCACATACTGTTCCTTGAATCATGAGTAGCAGTGTCGTTTCAGAAACTTAATCAAAATTGTTTTTATGTTACAATGTAGTCAATAACAAGACCAGGAAGAAACGCTATAAATACGGCAGGAAAAGAGTCAGGATACGTTTGTGCAATGTCATACAGATAAAAGGAAGGATACAATAGGGTCAGTGACCAGAAGGAGGAGGTACTAATGACTGACATATCCTTATTAAAACAAGTGCATGGATCACTTCAGTACGGCTGGCTTCTGTTCATAAATACACCGAATGTACTTCAGGTATCTAAGTGCTTTTACGCACCCATAGTTACCACATGCGCAGACATTTGTGGATGTATACATGAGCTTTTCTGTTAAATTAAATTAAATTAATGGCAGCACATGCTCATGATCGCTATTCCAATTTCTCAATTACTGTAACTAAATATAATATTGGATGTCCAGAGCCACATGTTTGCAATCTCTCTCTCAACACGGACAACTAGGCTGTAAACTCTATACAGACATTATTTTTTAAACTTTTCAAGAGGATGAAAATATTAAATTTAAAGATGAAATTTACCTGGTCAGTTATTTACTTCAACACCCATAAGACTTTCTCTGTGGAGGGAAGTGGAGCATATATGTAATCCAGTCTGATGTGTCTTGCATCATTAGTTCCCTTAGAAATGACCTTTCTCTGTGGATTCTTTCTTACTGGTCCTCAGTCATGTGGTCAGTGTGAATACAGACTAACTGGACCCGTCCCAACATCCTGCTGCAGGCCAAGCCTGGTGTACACTGAGAGAGGAGGGGGAGTGGGCAAGTATGTCTGCTCACCACCTCATCCATTTACACAGTGCGAGGATATGACAGAAGGATGTGGGGGTGGACACGAGACACTACTCTCACCAATCCGCTAGCCCATCTCTTGGCAACGTTTTGCCCACATTTGAACATGGGAACATAGAGAACAGCGAGGATTTACAATGAAAGCGAGCGAGTCAACAAAAGATTGTGTTAATCGGCTTCAGGAGTACAAGGAGGTTTGCCAGCAGACTTGTCAAAAATCAGCGTAATCAAAGACAAGGGAAAGACCAGATTAATTTTTAAAATTAATCGACTGTTAAAATGTACCAACAATAATTTTTGTAACATTAAAAAGATTGAGCACAGCGTCTTGTCTCTCAATACAGTTTAAGCTATACAGTAATGTGCTTAATGGTTTAGTGGTTTTGGTACTGAGGCACAGCTCATAAGACTGTCGGTTCAAGCGCCACTACTATCATGTTGCCACTGTTGGGCCACTGAGATAGGTCCTTCCCCTTAAATAGCTCAAAATAGCATTCGATTCCAAGTTGCTTTGAACAATGGTATCTGGTAAATATTTCATTCAAGTCATTTCAGCACACATGCTAGAGAAAAGTTCACATCTTTTCTCAAAAAGCTAAACAGATGCTAATATCTCAGTTGTGCAGTTAATATGATACTTGAGTTGTTGGATGTTGTTTTCACTCGAGTTGCCAAAATGCATGTTATCCAGTGGGCAACTTGTTTCATTATATGTGCAGACTGTGCCAGACACGAAGACATACAGTTTTGAATTAAGTTTTGGGTTCAACTACGTACGTATTTTGACTACATAAGAACTAAATAAGTAAAAATGTAATGATGACCTGCGTGACTTTAGTGAAAAGGAAATGAAAATTGTGTACATCCCTGCATACTTGCTGACAAATGAATCTTAGTTTAGTGCCAGTTTCTTTCAGAGCTTTCTGTCTGGATTAAATAGTCTTTTTAAGAGGTGGCGCCTTTCATAGCGCTGATAAAGAACAGCCTCAGCTTGAATCCCGGCTGGAGCGCCATGGACAGTGTTACCATGGGTTTCCAAGCAACTGAGCACTTCTCAAGAATCATTTATACAGCCTAGTTTCAAATTAATTCAAGAAATAATGTTTTTAAAAGTTTAATCCATTCTCTGCCCACACAGTGGTGAACATATAGCGAGACAGATGAGACAAAATCTCTCCTGGAGGGTGGTTTAATTAAACTTTTAAAAACTAGACCGAAACAAAGTTGTTCCTGGGATTTGCTGTTAAGATCACCAGTTCAGAAGACATCGACATTCCAGTGGATCAACTTCTTAGATGTTTAAATTAAGTGGCCACGAGTGGACAGTGTAGCCATGTGGGTAGAGCGTTGTGCTAGGAATCCAAAGGTTGGGGGTTCAAATCCAGGCTCTGCTACACTCAACTACACTGTTGGGTCCTTGAGCGAGACCCTTAACCCTGTCTGCTCCAGGGGCGCTGTACTGTGGCTGGCTCTGCACTGACCCCAACTTCCAGACAAAGTTGGGAAATGCGTTGTACTGTACATCTGTATATGTGTAATGACAAATTGGAATTTAATGGACATTAACAGCTCTAAAAGCATGTCGTCTGTGTCAGATTTACAAAAACAATGTAACATTTTGTTATTCATCAAGATGTTTTCCTTAAAAAATGATGACCGTACACTCTGTAAAACAAAGAATGAGACAAACAGCATGTTCAAAAGGAAATTTATTGTTTTTTTGTTGTAATAGTGTCCACTGGCATTGGAATTGTATTTAAATTAAAGTCAATGTAACAGGTTCTCAAATCCAAGGAGAAATTCTTTTTATTTGTGCCAATATGAAAAACAATCCCAGATCAAGTCTTATTCAAGTACAAAGTTGTATCACTCAAACAAAGTGTGAATATCATTGGCAGTTAACTAAATAATTAATAAAGAATATGTTCAGATAAGTTCAGATGTTGAATAGCCTGAAGGATCTAACAGCTCAGTGTTCTTACCGTAGACAGCTCAGAAAAAAAACACACCAAGTGCCTTCATGTTTATTGGTACAATACCAAATAGAATTTAAATGTTTAATAAACTGTCCATTTAAGAGAAAAAAACAATTTCATTTAAGCCATAAACTAAAAAAGCCAATTAGTTCAAAATAATGGCACATCTATACACACACACCAGTGAGCCCAAACCTCTTTGCCTGTTCAAAGTAACACTTAACATGTACCCAAATGTAAATCATAAACATACCAATTTGGACAAAAGGGGGCTGAATTCAAGTTACATTTTTCTAAGGTTAGTAAAGTAAGGCATGGGTAAAGATGTAGCACAGGATTCAACAATGAAAGTGAAAAAGATATCAGCACATTTGGTGTCCATTCTGAATGAGGTGTATTCAGAAATAAGTCACTTTGCATGTTTTTAACCAAAATTCTAAATGATAAAAGTATGGAAAATAATGAAAGTGGTACATTAAATGACCTTTTATAATGCTGTAATTGGAGTTCAGCACAAGCTCTAAAAGAGCTTAAAATATATGCATAGAGACGAATTGGAAATGATTCACTTAAGCTTTTTCTCTAAACCAAAAGAAGAAAGAAAAAAATCTATGCCAGGTCATTAGAAAACTACACAGCTTTTTAAAACCTGACAACACTTCAGTGTTTTCCTACCTTTGATTTGACATTGAGGATTTTCTAATATAGTAGCAATCAAAAATTGAGAGTAGACATCACAACTGGCTTTGATACGACATACTTCCCTGTTAACTCACCTTTAATAGCTAGAAGTGCTGTTAAGTACATGATGTAAGTGCGTTCTGAGACCAGCTCGGGAATTGAAAACATTCGAGGCGTTATTATTATTAAGAAATCATGTAAAACACTTCAATCAGTCCAAAGCTGTGAATGTTGCATTTATTACTTTTGTGTCACTTTACTTTTGGGTTACAGTTTTTGTTGCTCATTAGATTTAATGACACACAAACTGATGTTAATAATTCAAGTATCATCAGGATTTACTCTCAAATCAAAGGTAGGGACAAATTATATTGTTATTAAAATGAATCTCAATTCAAAACCACCTGATAAAATTAAACGAACCTCCTGCCCTGTAGCAATAATGAAAAATGTGTATAGGTGTGTGTATACATATCATCTACTTAGGACCACAAATCAGAACATAAATCAAATTTGGCAGGATTCTAGCTAGCTTTAAATTCTCACTAAAGGCCCATGGTTTCAGTGTTTCATAAAGTATGTTGTGCTAAATATATAAAAACCTAATTGAAGGCATAGAAGGAGAAGTTTATTTTAATTAGTCCTGAGCCAAATGCTGGGTTCTAAACCATGCTATGAAGAAAAAAAGATCACCGAAATTATTAAAACAAACAGGCAACAGAGCGTGTACTGAAGTAGCTGTCCGGACCAAAGACAATCAGTTGCACAAAATAAAGCATTTGGGTCCCTTAAAAGTATCTAACTTAACAGTGTCATCTTAGATCTTCACTAAATTTGCCATTAAGAAATCACTGATGGCTGTTTTGCAAGTAAATGTGTTACATTACTTGTGTAGAACATTAATTGTTGTACCGGGCACTTGAAATACAGACATTTTCTTGCTGTGTGAATATATAGCTGGTGGTAGCCCTGAAACCTACACAACACATTCGTTTGGTAACTTTCAGGGCTTCAGCAGCATACTAGGCCAACATGAGCTAACTATTTCCATGATTACTTAGCACCCAAAAGCTAGATAGAGCTAAAGAAGAGTGCTCACAACATTGGTTTCTACATGCCAAGCCACTGGTACACTTGAGTGCCAGGTTATTGTTAGCTTATGATGTTTCCTCTTCTTTAGATGTCCATCTCAAACTGAGAATCTTCACCTATGGAACACAAAGTACAGTGTTACTTTTCAAATTTTACTAAACTGTGCTGCACTATGAAAATGGTTTTGTGTTTCTTAATTGTGCTCGATTAGCATAGGTCTTAAATTACAGCAACAGCAGATAAGGAGTAGATCTTAAGTCACGAAGCAAATCAAAATATACTAAGAACACAACATTCCATAAAATGATCTTATTACATATTTGTATGTGTACAAAATGTGTATTTGTGTACAAAACATGTTGGCCCAGGTAGTTTTTGGCAGATAAACATTATTTGAATTTCAGATAGATAATGTCCAAAAGTATTCGATTTAATTGTCTCAATACCGGTTAGCACTACACCGGGAGGAACATTCTTTCAAACTAGAGAACAGTCAGCCAGAGATAACTAATGGCATCAAGGTGACTGAGCAAGAGATTATTGGTGCCACTAGGGGGCTCCATTAACAAGCTCTGTAATTATTACTTTAAACTATTGTTAGGTAAGACTTGTGTGTTATTTTAAAAAATATGCATCTATCTTGGAAGACATAGACTTCAAAAGCAATGACAAAAGAGAAAAAGCAATGTTATTCGAATCCAAAATGACGTGGCTGAAAGACACACCTGCTCCTGGCTTGCCATCATGGTTGTTGATGCTATTAGCTTCGTTCTTCTTGTTCTCGTTGATAACCTTTTGGCTTGTCACTCCTGGAATAACCGGCAGGTGTGCTGGTGGAGTCTGAGCTATAGGGGAGTTACGCCGGTCTAACAGGAATTTACGGTCATAGATGATCCGGGTGCCTACAGACATAGAAAAAAACACAATTTCATTTGAGTAAATTAAAAATAAACATATATTTTCTGTACCTAAGTGTCTTGTTTGTTTAGTTGTTTATTAATTTATTAACATCATGTTTTTACGGGTACTAGGTAACACCCATAACAGAAAACGGTCGTTCATTACACAAGTCACCTGTATGTTTTTTTTTTTTTACTGTGAGCACCCGTAGTAAATCCATGCAGACACGAGGAGGACATGCAACCCACGGATCCACGGACTTGAAGCTTAGACTTAAGTCACACATAACTACACTTTGAGAAAAAATCTAGATCAAACTCTAACTAAGCTCCAACTATGAATGTAAAGATACATTTATGATGTGATGCATTTTTAACGATTTAGTAAAAAAACTAAAATCAGGTCAGATTTGAAATAACTCATTTTAATTTGAACACACTATAGAATATGGTATTTGTGTATATTTACACAAATTACTTACGATTACTTACATGCAAAATGTTTACGAATTAAGCCCAATTTGTCTGGGAATCATTACATCCTTAGCACCAACTGATCTGACTGCATGTTTCGTATATTAGTCCTACTTTCTTTGTAGGAATAGTGTTAAGCTATTACATCTTCAGAAATGTAAAAGAAAAGGCATAAGATTACTATATTTTATTTAACATTTGCATGCAAACATCCTACTATTTCAGCCAGTAAATGCACATTTATATATTCAATTGTCTGTATTGTAAATGAAGCGGAAACTTCTGGCCATAATAAACAAGAACTGCTTAGTGAAAATATTCATGCCAGCTTGTTTATATATTTCTGTTCTGCAGACTTTCCTCTAACATACCAAAATCTTTACTGTTCAGTTTGTAACCTGCTCAGACATTTTCTACCCTGCACACCTTTTAATTGTCCTGGTCTAAAGGACAAGACCGTGCTAGAAAGAAACACACTGCTATTATGTAACAGGGTTAGTGATTTATTGGCTGTTCTGTACAGTCCTCCTGCTCAATCACTGTTCTTCAATGTAACCAATCACGCTGGTTAAAAAGCCACAGAACATCCGGACAAGTGGTCGGCTGTATCTCAAATACCTCTCTGACCGAAGTGAAGTGCACTACACACTTGGAAGAGGTCATTACAGAGCGCCCTTAATGTGTCGCCTAGATAGTGTATAAGGAGCCGCTGGAAACGGAACCTTTGTTTTTGTTTTGAACATGCCAGGTTTCCTGGCGAGGCTACTAGGCCCCAGTGTCAGTGTCGAACATAATGCTTTTTGATGCTAATAATTTTATATGTGGTTTTAAACAAAGTATTAAACAAACTAAGCAAAAAGAGTGCATTACCGCCCGGGGTAGTAGAGAATAAAGTGCCTCCAGGAGTGGTGCAATAGTCGTGAGGTAGCTGCGTTGAGTCGTCGATCAGCACCGTCCTGGATGGAATGGCCCTGCTTTCGCTGTACTGACGACTGGACGACATTGTATTAAATCGGGTCGCTGAGCGGCGTTGAGTTGAAATTGGAATGCCGACGGAAGGTTGAACCCCAGGCCCTTTCCCCTTCTTTTCTGTTTCTTTCCTAAGCTTTCTTGTCAGTTACCTCCTCGTCCTCCCAGCCGTCAGCACCGTCCCTCCCTCCACCAGGCAGGAAGCACAGCGACTGCGCAGGATATGAGCTCACTAACCGAGACGAACACGTGTTCGGACAGGACGCGTCTCATTCCGAAGTCAACTGTAGATAAACGTTTATTAAAGAAAAAACAAAAACAAACTGGGCACGTTATAAAAAGGTTTACTTGGTAAACATGAACTTGGTTTGGAAGGTATTCAAATACACTTAGAAAACAGATGCATGTGTGAAGGTTGGGTCATGCAAACCTGACAAAAACAGGGTGCTGGGCAGCTGGCCAAGGAATTGAACTTGTTGAACTGAACTTACTTTGTCCTTCCAGCCATTTAAAAACAAGGCTCATTTTATACTTCGGTCTTCACTTCAACGCCATCATTTTCTTTTTATAGTTCTGTGTCGAGATCTTATGCACTTTAAAGTACTTCACCACTATAGTATTAGAGCGTGTCAAGTTTCTGAGGGTTTTGTCACGTTTGTGTTTACCTGCCGGTTTTAGTGCAGAGCGAACAAGGTTGTTGGTGTTAATTTTAGCTGATCGATATTGAACGACGATCGCTTTTAAATGTCATACATATGTAGTGTGCAAATATTGTATTCACCAGCATGCATTCCATTGTTACCATGGTTATAGTGCTCCCCCTTGTGGTTTGCATTTTCTAACCACTCTTTGGGCTCTGTGTGTAGGCGCACGTTGGGCTACGCAGACTGAGGCTCTGCGGATGCGGTTCCCGTTAATGCTCGCGCTTTGTATCTGTTTGATACAGGCGTATATATCAGCATTTAGACTTCACATTTAGTTCTTACAAGCATGTAAAGCAGTCGATCTAAAACTGCACACCAGCACAGTGTTGCCGTTGCTCCAGAAGACGCCATGGTAACCACTAGGATACGCAAATTAATAGTAGGGTTGTATCAGGAAGGAGATCGACATGAAAAACCATGCCAAACCAATGATTTTCTGTGGCGACCATATATAGGAACAGCTCCTACAAGAAGCACACAGTGGTTAAGTGGATAGCACTGCCACTTTAGAGCAAGACTTCTGGGTTTGATCTCCAGATGGGGTAATAGAGGATATATCTGTATGGAGTTAGAATTTTTTTCCTGCATGAGTTTACTACAGTCTAAAAACTTGCAAGTGTGGTCTGAAAGTGTGTTTAATATAAAGGTATGTACTGATAAGACTTAAATGATTGAATAACTACTGTGTCTGTCATTAATGTATCCTGGAGTAAGTGTAAGTGTGAAACATGATAAAATCCTAATTCAACAAATGGAAAACGAGCACTCTGATAGGGTCCTTAGAGATTTAAATGTTTGATTTGGTTATGATCAGTATAAAAAGTCATTATAGTAGACATGGCATTCTATAAATGCTTTCAAATTGTTTATACCGGTTTATCTTTTTGTCTCATTTCCACACTATTCTAACCAACCCCGCTGAGGTGGTGGCAGCATCTGGGCCTTGGGGTCAGAGGGGGCCCATAAATGAGCCCTATTAATTTATTTACATTATTTTACATTGGCCATATGAAGTCTTCATGCCCAGGTCCCAGTAGGTCTGTCATCTGGCCTGGTCCTAATCTTACATACACCTGCATATACGTAACATGCTTTAATCCCCTTAATCCCACATGCTTACTGCACCCATATGCCCTTTACAGGGAAAAGGGAGAGCCTTTCATACTGTCAGACAATTGACAACACACAAAACGGATGTACCAAATAGCTTTTTATTTAAGGGATCACGAAGACTGGCAACATTTTCCAGTTTATAATATATATAGTTGAACTTTAAAATATTGACGGTTTTGCTATTAACTTTCGTAGTAATTTTTAATTACGGTTTTATTAGGAATCTTTATGGTGTATTTTTCTTGGGACCGACCACGACCCTAACCAGGGTCTCACAGGAGAATAGTTGCTAACTATGGTAGCAGCTTACATAGTTGAAACAAAACTGCATCGTTCGAACTATTTACATTTTCAGCATTTTTAGCAGACACTTTTATTCCATGCGACTTACAATTACATTAAAACACCATTTATGAGTGACTATCTAAGTTGCTATGGCGGCACGGTGGCTGAGGGGTTACAGCACTGTCGCCTCACAGCAAGAAGTCCCGGGTTCGATCCCCGGGTCGGGCTGGGGACTTTCTGTGTGGAAGTTTGCATGTTCTCCCCGTGTCAGCG